>VYZS01106854.1:0-10544 GCA_013400695.1 Neodrepanis coruscans | reverse complement strand
CAACCAGCACTGCCAAGTCCACCCAGACACATTCTCAGACATAAGGACCAGGACTTTGTGCTTTGAAAACACCTGAAACCAGCCTGGTCCAGGGCATGTTTTAGGCTTTCTGTAACTGGTGCTTCAGTAGGATTAGGTCATTTACTAACAAGTGTTTACTGGGGTAAATGTGACAAGGAAGATCTGATAAAGGTGGTCTGATGTCACAGCTTAAACTTCAACTTTTACACCAAATATTGGGCCAGGAAGTGCTGTTTACTGTTACATCCCGTATTCAGGAGCTCAGACACAAATGAGGAATGATGGAATTAGGCCAATAGAGGGGGGAAAAGTCAGGAATAGAGGAGTAAAGTAAGAAAGGAGTTGTCAGCCTGATCTAAGAAAGAGAGGAAGACTGTGGACTTGAGTGGGATCAGGAATGGGTGAGTAATGCTGGATAAAGCTGTGCAGGTGAAATACTTTGTGGCTGGAGGCGTGCCCAGGCTGAGAGGTCACCACATCTTCAAGCAGGAGAAACTAAAGTGTGGCAGAGCACTCTCTGAAAGGTGAGAGGTGCTTTAGAAAGCAAGTTAAATCCCTGTGATCCTGTATTTTGGCTTGGCATCCATCAGTGCTTTCTTTGTGCTGCCAATGCCTGAATTAATCCCTTCTATTTCTCCATCACAGCGTGCTCAGTAATTGTGGAGCTGCTCTGCTTCCTTCAGATGGATGGATGTGTAATCCTTCCCATCTCCAAGCACGCTGCTCCAGGCCATCCCCATCACAACAAGGAAGCTGCCATGTGAAGAGGAGAAATGTGGCTCCTGCCTGGCAGAAACAGAAGTGGTATTTGCATCCTGAAGGGATTAACTGAAAGCTGGAAGGGCTGCCTGGAGGTCTGGCAGGGCTCTCTGACCTGCTGCAGATTTGTGTCTTCAGGACATAGCATGAAATCCAGGCTTCTTCTGAGAAACCCCACATGGGGCCCTCAGCTTCTACTTTTTCCTGCTTGGAAACACCATGGGGAGAAAAAAGAGCATTTTGTGGCTGGAGAAATCCCTGCTCTGATGCTTCCTAGTTCTCCCAGAAGAGCCAGTCTCATGTTATGGATAGTGTGTGCTGCTGGAAACTGGAGGAGTGAGAAAAAGCTGGAGAAACTCCCCTTAGCCCTTCCTGTCTTCTGTAAAATAGGGATGCCCTGGGATCTGCCTCTGCCTTGAGGTGGTTCATGGTCAGCAGCATCTGGGACCTACAGGTAACTGGGCTCTGGAGCTGTGAAGTTCTCTGGGCAGCTCTCTGGTGCTAAAGCATTTATAGCTGCATTTTGGATGCTCCTGCACATGGGTGGTTACTGGGAGTTTTATGGCACTGTTATGGTAGTGAGAATTCAATGGAATTACTATTCTAGTGTAGATTTTCTGTGGTCCAAAAAGAGCTCAGACTCGAACATTTCGTTTTGTTCTTGAGGCAGCAAGCGACCCACTATTGTCACAGGGTGGAACAGCAGCTCAGGGACATCTTCTCAGGGGCACATCAAGCCAAAAAATCTTTAATTGGAGAAGAGAGTGGGCTATGTTTGGTGTGGGGTTTTTAAGTAAAACCACTTCAAACAGTGCTAAAATAAAAAGAACGACAGATTAACATCTCTTTGCCAGTTTGAAATTATGGGATTTTGTGCTGGGGACCAGACTGCCAGACCACCCTTTGCTATTTATGGCCCATAGCAATTTCCTTGGCCTTCAGGAACTGCAGGGTGAACTGAACATTGTGATTACTCTGGAGGTTACTGAGGCACTTTCTCCATCCCAGTGAAAACTCTTGGGAGGGTTGTGCTGCACCCAAACCTCCTCTTACAAAAGCCAGGCCAAACAATGCTTTAGAGGTGCTCCCCATGTTCATGTATTTCTCTCTGCTTTAGCAGCTGATGGGGTGGAGCAGAGTTTGCCTTAACAAACTTATCATGAAGCCTTTTGGAAATTTTTCCTCCACAAAAGGCTTACTTAATACCTAAATAATCTCTAATATCCTCTTAAATTGGTTTGAATTTAATGTAAATTTGCTTGTTAAAATCTTATTAGCATCTCTTTTACCATCTTTTACCATCTTAAACTCTAATTTTTAATTGACTTTGCTAAAATATTTGTCAGTTTATACTTTAAATGTGGAAGTTACCTTGTATTAAGGAGTCTTTACAAAAACAGTGGCAGTCACATTGGTTAATTTACCCTGAAATAGCTTAAGTAGTATTTATTCTGAAGACATTTATCTATAGGCAGTCGCCCAAGCAAATTAACACACTCTGGAGTTAGTTATGTCCCTACCAAATATATATTTCTGGGGACAGAAGGATCAAGAACAAATGTTTCTCTCTAACTAAATGTCCTGTATCACTTTGACTGTCTTTGTGGTTCTGCTCTAGGATGCAGTGGAGGATAGCAGCAAGATATTAGAATGTTGTCAGACAAATATATAAAGCATAGAGCAGAATATTCTTATTATTGAGCTGCACTGAGGCCACAGAGCCTGCTGTGCACAGAGAGGAGAGCACTGCCACAGCAGGGTGGGTGCAGGAACACGAGCTGGGTCCAGCTGTCATTATCCAGAGCAGGAAAGGTGCCTTCATCCTCAGCCAAAGGCTTCCCTGTCTGTGGGCCTCATGGTGCTGATGAATTCCTGATGCTGAGGCACATCTGCTCCACTTCCTGGGGCAGGAGCATCAAAGCAGGGACTGAGCTGGCTCCACACTCGGAGCACGTGGGATGAATTAGTGGGGAGTGTGTGCGTGCAATAAAATGCCCTGCATGTCCCTGCAGTCAAGGGTGCAGCTGCCCTGGATCTGGAGTGGGGGAAGAGGGTTTTTCTAGGATTGCCTTTCCTTTGCAGCTTCTGAGGTGTGGGGATTCAATCCATTAGGCAGGGAGCAAAGGGAACCTAAAGGAGAGCTTTCCGTGACAAGGCAGCTGGAGGAGAACTGTCCAGGATTAGACATATATTTTGCATATCAGCTAAACGTGGTTGAAGCCAAAGGGAAAGAGCTCTCTTGGCCATGGAGGGGAGGGATGATGCTGGAAAGTATCCAGAGCTGGCGCCTGCACCTCTCTTAACACCTCAGAGTTACTTTTTTATTCAGACTCACAGGAATAGGATCGTTGAGTCCCAGCCCTTAGAGCATCTCCAGGGCCTCCCCTGGACTTGCTCTAACTGCTCCACATCTTCATGGTGAGGGCTCCAGAGCTGGAGGCAGCACTGCAGGTGAGGTCTCATGAGAGCAGAGTAGAGGGGGAGTAGAGAGGTAGTTGTGTCTTCTTGTAGGATCTGGGATCTGGATGTGTCATGGGTCTCCTAACTTTGGTCTCCTCCTGCTGCTGTGGCTCAGCACACTTTGGCTGGTTTATTTTTTAGGGTTTAGACTCCCTTTGAGATCTTTGGTTAGAAAAACTGTGCTGCTGTTACTCATGTCTTGAAAACGTGAAGCTGTGGGCAGGTGGTACTATGTGGAGAAACAGAGGCAGAACTGGGAGTTTGGGCTGACAAATCATTCCTATATCATATCCCAGAGAGAGCTGTATCCCAGGGTCTCAAAGCTCACAGCCAAAAGCAGTTGGTTTGTGATGCACAGAATAATATAGGATGTTTGGATTTGGGATACAGATGATCCCTTGTGGGGCAGGACTGTATTTGGAGCTGTCACAGTAGCCACGTGTTGATGAAATATCTCCAGCTGGGAGAGGCCTGCTGGGGTAAATCATCCTGGATTCCTCCAAGGCTGTGATGACTGGGAACAGCCTAGTCCTGCCTTATGGTTTGTGTGCTGCTTGTTTTGTATAGGAAAAAGTGGGCAATATTTTTGTTTTTTTCTTTGAAAATGTGTTCTGCAGCCATGGAGAAACCCCTCTGCCAGGGCAGTGGTGGAGTCCCCATCCCTGAAGGGATGTAAAAGCCGTGTGGATGTGACACTTGTGGACATGTGTTAGTGGTGGCCTTGGCAGTGCTGGGGAATGGCTGTACTAGATGACCTTAGAGGGCTTTTCCAACCTAAATGATGCTATGATTGATCCCTCCTCCTGCTGTGAGCTGCACACTGGAGAAGTGTAGCTGAGTGTGCTGCCCTTGGTGCAGCACTAATGTGAATTGAAGGGCAGAAGTAACCATATTGAAAACCCTTAATTTCATGGCCTGTTTGTATGAAAACCCACTCATTTCTTGACCTGCTTGCAGAAAACCCAAACCTCCCACCCTGTGCTTTGCTCCAAGCTCCGTCTCCTGCCTCTCCCCATCCCTGCCCTCACCTCTCTCCTTCCCTGAGCTGAGGTGAAGCGACTACACCATAAATCTACTAAAATATTAATGCAGGAGACAAGCCCTCTGCTAAAATGTGTGGCCCAGGAATAGGTCATTTGTCTGCAGAGAGTTTAATCAATAGGCTGCTGAATCACTCTGCCAATTGAGTCTGGCAGGGAGAGGGAGCCCTGTGCAGCTCCTGGGCTTCCCAAACTTCACTGATTCCGATGGCTGGAGCAGGCAGTGCCCATCCAGAGCTGGGGAACTGAGTGCTGCATCTGTTTTCACCAGGAGAAAAGGTAGGAGAGCCCCAAGCTTGTGTCCTGGCTTTATCCCTTGTGTCCCCCTGCCCCAGGAGTGCAGTGCAGGGGTGTTTGGCTGAGCCTCGTGCTCCTTGTCTCCATTTCATTATTCCCAGACTTCCAGGTTAACGTCACAGTGCTGGGGCATCAGATTTTTCAGCCCACAGGTATTTCCAGGCTGTTCTGCTCTTTAATCATGACTTGGCTGAGCAAGCTCAATCCTGATTGAACTCTGTGAATCCCTCCACAGGAATCAATCCGTCAAGACCCCGGCTGGGTGTTGTTAATCAGCCTGGAGCTGTCTCTGGTTTGTCAGCCTTCCTGGGAATGGCTGCTCAATGAAATCCAGATACCATTTCCAGGAGAGGAAGGATTCCTTTGCTCCTCCACAGGTGGGGCTCTGCCTCTTGCCTTGCTGTGGGACAAATCTGGAATAATCCACACTCCTTGTGCAGCAGAGGGAATTCTCAGAGGTGGTTGAAAAGGTTTTCCTGGCTGATGTTGCTGCTTGGAGGTCTCAAAGGCAAGATTCTGGAGCTGCTTTTCTGCCACTAATTCAGGCTCCCCAAGGCAGTGGTCAAAAAATTTCCTATGATAGCTATCATAGAACATAATTATAGAAATAGGTCTATATTATATAAATAGTGTGATATATATTCTATTTATCATAGAATGGTATTTTATATGTATCATGTACTAATACAGGGAGGGTTTATATTGGATATCAGGAAGAACTGGTTCACTGAAAGGTTGGTCAGGCACTGGCACAGGCTGCCCAGGGAGGTGCTGGAGTCCCCATCCCTGAAGGTGTTCAAGGAATTTGTGGATGTGGCACCCGGGGACACGAGGCTGTGGTGAGGTGGTGCTGGGTTAATAGTTGAACTTGGTCTTGGAGGTCATTTCCATCATTTCCAACCTTAACAACTCTGATTCTATATTATTTTAGAAGTGTAGCTTGGGTCACAATGTGTTTGTAAGCATGGGATAATCCTTTGATCTGCTGGTCCTAGGAAGGACCTAGGCTCCTTTTTAAACCTGAGACCTCCCTGGGCTGAGTTAAACCAAATGCTGAGTGTGGCTCAGCATAAATCAGCTGCCTCCTCACCTGCCTGGGCATCACCTGGATTCCTGGAGCTCAGCCTGCATGGAGACTCTTCCCTCTCAGGCACAGTCACACTCTCAGGAGGAGGCCTGGCAGTGTGAGTGTCTCTGCTGTCTCCTTGGATCAGGCAGCCAAGGACAGGAGCAGAGAGGAAGGCTGAGCTTGCTCACACTTGCTTTTGGAGCTGCAGCTTCCTGGGATGGACCTGAGCCCTGTGGTTTTGCATCTCTGTCCCATATGGGTCTCCTCAACCTACAGCCTGTAGGTACCAGGTGGGCACAGGGGGCTGTGGGTCTCTGCTTGGTTGGGGAAGAGGTGCCTCATTTCCCTCATACAAAGGGAAAAGCCCATTTGCCATAATCTCACACCTCCCTGGTTGCCCTTACAAAGCCCATGCTCAGAGGAGCACAAATCCACCCTTTCCTGGATTGTTGGGCTTGCCTTCCTCAGTTCTTCCTTTGTTTTTCTTTCAGGAGAGAAAGGAGCTCACACTGGGATCCCTGGAGGCAAGGAAGCTATTATTCTAAAAATAAAGAAACTTTTCCTCTCTTGTACCAGCAACAATTCGAAATGCCCCAGAGCCTTTACTTCATCCTGGACCAGGATTCTTATGTTTTCCAGGATGCTTGTCTGATCCAGTTTAGCCACAAAGGGCAAACAATGTATTCCTTCTCATCAATCCTCAGAAAAAGCCAGGCTGCTGCAGCACCGGTAGAGTAGGGATACAGAGCTGGAGCAGCAGGTCTGTGTTCAACAGGTGAGAAATAACCACATCTTTTAGTACAGGCTGAGGACCAAATGGGATGGAGGGGGATCTTTGCTCATGTACCACACAATTTGGGAGCAGAAACACTGAAACAAGAGGAATCTTGCAGGTCTTTGCCCCTACCTGCACCAGCATCTTTAAAAGTGCTGCATTTCATTTTGGGGGGAGAAAGAGCAGAAGGAAAGGGATGCTTGAAGTCAGCAAGCAGGCTAAACCCCCAGCAGCAGAATGGTTTTCCATGCACTGTTCTGTCACTATCATGCTGTCACTATCAGCCCCCCTTATCTCAGAGGGGCCCAAGGGGTACATGGAGATGCCCAGGTGCAACATGCAGGTGTCTCAGCCACACTGCACTGCCATGGAGACCAGGAAGAGCTCAGCCCCAGAGCTGCTGGAAGCCTCTTGGGATGGTCCAGCACTGGAACTGGAAATGGTGCAGAGGCTGCCACTGCCTGCTCACATTTTCCCAACAATCCCAAACTGAAGAGGCCTTTTTTCCTTTTCCTTGAGAGGTACTGGCATTCCTCCAGGCATGGGGGGACCAGATGGAGCAGTAACACAGCTTCAAATTGGTAGGGGGGAAAGGAGGGGAGAGGAGTATCTGTTAAGGAGCTGGCTTGAAAATGGGATCATGGAAAGCAGCTGTTGCTTCAAGAAAGGGTTTTGTTGCTGATTCTAGAAAATGACATAAACGGGGCTGAAAAATCAGCTCTGAAGACCAGATGTGTTTATGCTGTATTTTGAAAGGTAAGCAGGTCAAATGAGGGGTATATAGGGGGGTCTTTCTGCTGGACAGCACAACAGCTCACTGGCTTTCTCAGAGATGATCCTTTGGGCTGGAATTGGGAGGGTTCAGAGAGGCGGCAGCTTCACCTCCAAAACCTTCAAGGCTCAAGATTGCAAATTCCTCCCAACAAGTCTTCCACAGCATGTTACCAGAGCCAGCCCCCCTCCCCATCGCTTCCCTGTGATGCAGATATGGGAAGACACATCATTAGGTAACCCTTTATGGAAGTGACCAGACGTGGGTTTGCCTTGTGTTGAGGTGTCACAGCTCTGAAAGCCCTGGTGGCATCTCTGACCCACAGCCATCGACCTGCTGATCTCCTGGTCCAGCAGCCCACGATGTACATTGCCCTTCCTGGTCTGTATTGTTGTCCCACTGGGATGAGCAGGAGCTTTGCCTCAGCATTTTCCAGTCAGGATTCTGTAGATTGCTATGGAGATAGAGGTCAGTGTGACAGGCATCAGGCAAACAACAGCAGACAGTCTGTGTCCTGGGGGACTTGGTATAAACTCAGCGAGTCTGTGCTCTGAAAGGTGTCCTGGGCACAGAATTCCCATTAATAACATCAAATAGTGCTGCTGTTCAGTGCCCTGAAAACTGATCTCACACTTAGGAGTGGTTTTGAGAGGGGGGGAGGGAAAAACTCAGGGTGTGAGCAGGATTAGGGTGTACAGAGAGGCATTGCAGCTCACTGGGGACAGGAACCCCAGTGGCCTGGTTACACCAGTATATTCTGAGCTGGTGCCTCAGCTGCTGTTGCAGGACATTAGGAATTATTTCCCTTTCTCTAATGCTGTGTTGTGTTTTATGTAGGATTTTCTGCATGGATATGAGGAACATGAGGAGAGAAACTTCATTTTCAAGGCAACCCCTGAGCCACAAATGCCAGGAGGAACCTAGACTTCAAGCAGAGCTGGAGGACATGGTGCTTCTCCTTTGGGTGACAGTGACAGATCTCACATAGAGTGAGCAGAGCTGTCCCTTACCACACAACATGTTCCTTATGTAATTGTGCTGTGATGGCCATTGGCAAAGAAGCCTGGATTTATGTTCCAGCAGATGTCTAAAACAGCAAGTGTAGGAATTCAGTCTCCTTGGTGATGAAACCAACCGGTGGAAAACATAGAAAAAAAAAAAGAAGCTAAAACCATCCACAGACCTTGCTTTTATCTTCAGAGCGAGGGACAGTGAATTAGCCTGTCTTTTATCTGTGGCTGGATAGCAGAGGGTGGTTTAATCATTCCGTTGTTCATGATGGACAAGTATTCTTAAAAAAAAGGAGGACTCCAGTTTGCCATAGACAAAGAGGACCTAGAAATCAAGATAATCCAGCTCTTGGTCTTGTCTGACTACTTTTGTCTGACAAATGCAGTCAGTGTCACAGGGAAGCACTCAAAGCCCTAAGTGGAGTGAGTTGCCAGTTAAACTGTTAACAGTTAAACTGTTTCGTTGGCAATTGTGCTGTAAGTTGACATTAATGGATAGATCCTCAGGGAATTCCAGAGTGGATGGCAGGCTGGGGCTTGGAAAGCTGGCACCCTCTGGAGCAGCTCCTTGCAGCTCCCCAAGGTCTCCCCACCATCACAAGGTTATGAACAGAAGTGTGCCTGGCGTGGCTCTTGCCTTCCCCCAAGTCATCCCAAAACAGGATCAGCTATCCATGGAAAGGAGAATTAAAACAGGAGTAAAGAGCCAGGTATGTGTAATGGTAGACTTTGCTTCCCATGAGGAGAAAAGATGCCAGCACAGCCCTGTGATCCTGGGCACCATCCTTCCCATGCAGTCTTACTCTCTACCCTCACAGTAACACTACTGTGTTTTGGGTATAAAATAACTCATGCCCTCCCTGCAGAGCCCTGGATTAAACCCAGCATTAATAACTATGGAGGTTGCCAGTGGCCTCAGAAAATGGACACCACTGGTGTAGGAGCAATGTCTTCCAGAGACATGTGAGCTGTTACAGCCCATGTGGTCCACAGAAAAGGGGGAAGTGCTCTCCTTTAGAGCTTCTCAGAGGAGAGTCAGACCTCAAGATATGACCTGCCATGTCATATGGTGCAGCCATGTAGGCACAAGCCATGCTTGGCTCTGGGCAACTGCAGGGGCTGGATGGCAAACCCATGATTTTATAAAATGGTGGCAGTTCCTCACCAACACAGGCTTTCACAAATGTCAGTGAGGGGTCTTGGACATTTGCACAGTGCTTGGGAGCATCTTACAGCGTGTGTTTGGCTCATGGTGCTGCTGGCTGGGCATTAGGGGCTGAGAGCAGGGGGCAGATTTTACCACCTGCCAGCAGCAAAGCGTGTCCATATGTTTCTGACAGCCTGGACATTGATTTTTCCTGGAATCTGGTGCTCTTTCAGGGGCTGCAAGAGCCAGGAGAGCTCAGTGCTTTTTGGAGTGGCCAGTGCTGTGTTGGAAGCCACCTGTGTGCCCTGAGTGCAGCACTGTGACCCCACCAGGCTCTCCTGCAAAGAAAACACCTTGACAACGCCCAGCCAAAACATTTTCTCCTCAGCTCAACAGGCTGGGAAAAAAGATTAGGTTTCCCAGGTGGAAAATTTCCCAGAGAAAATATTGGAATGCTGTTTTCTTTCCGATTAATGAATGTTGTGACCCTCTCTCCCTAAGTTATTCTAATAATGCCCCAGGATCCTAATTAAGACTGAGCTCAGTGGCTCTTGGCATTGTGCAAACACATGGGAAAGCTCCAGCCCTTCTCCAGAACTCTTCTCATCTAGTTTGGTTTAGGCAAATGCATTAATTGAAACTCTCTTTTTCTTTTTTTTCATTTTTTTCAGCAGCACCACAATGGAGTCTTTCATCTCTCCCTCCTTGTGTGTATTCCAGTGTCATGCCCTCTGCTTTCAAAGGCTTAGGTTTGCCTTTACTTGTGTTGAGAGCCTTTGTCTCTAAGCCCCTAGTAATGGATTTTTTTCTCCTCTACCAAAAGAAGAATTTTGTTTCTTTGCTGGCTTTTCTTCTAAAGCTGAAGTGACAGTGCCCTCTTATCGGTGAGATTTACAAAGCTTATCTTTTAATTTTCAAGAGCCAAAGAGTGAGGGGGGGGGGAAGGAATGAAACGTCATCCATTTTAAACACTGTCACTAGGAGGGGGCTTAATGATCAAGAAATACATGTTTGCAGGATTGCTTTGATTTAGTTACACCAAACTGCTCCTCACAGAGACAAGGATGGAGCTGGGGGGGTGCAAAGCCAGTGCTTTGTAACAGGCCTTGCTTTGCTGATAATCCTCTCCTCTGGTCCTGGCCAGTCTAGAATCCTGGGCTGGTTTGTAAGGAACCCTAAAGCTGATCCTGTTCC
>VYZS01106850.1:0-10441 GCA_013400695.1 Neodrepanis coruscans | reverse complement strand
AAAAAAAAAAAAAAAAAGAAAAAAAGAGAAAAACAAAAAAGAAAAAAAATCAGAAAAAGGTATAGGAATATTTAGATTCCAAAGGTAAAGGTAAAATTGTCTTTGCATGCTGGTGAAAAGGAGTGCTCTTTAGAGATACAGAGCCAGAAAGCATTCAGAGGAGGCTATCAAAGAATGGCTTGGTGAAACTCACCTGCCATATTTGATGTAGCTTTTCAAAAATGCAATTGGTCCCTTTTTAAGAGGTAGGAAGCAGGGAAAAGTGTAATGTGACTGACAGAAGCTTCAACTTGACACCTGCAGACCTGCAGATACAGAGACTAGCAGCTGCCTGCTGTATCCCATTCCGGCTTCCCATGTGATCAGAAACTACCACTGAAGCCTTCCCATAAAAGGCTTCTCTGGAATTCATGGCTGGAAGGGGAAATACTGGAGAGGTGTTACTTCTGATTCAAAGCACCATAGGGTGATCAAAAAAGTCTGGATAGGACTGAGGGAAAGGAAGCGTGTTGGGGAGATCTCTGACCTGACAAAACAGTATCTCTGACTGCATGTGTATTTAGGGAAGCCAAAACACCAAAACTAATCTGTCATCCTGATACCTGTAAGGATTTCTGCCAAATAGGTGACAAAAAAAGCCCCTCCTATGTAAATGTGACACATCTACTAGCTGACATTTGCCACAGTAAACAAGGGTCATATTAAAAGCGTGTGCATACACTAATTTGAAATTAAATCTTTGGAAGCCTGGAGCCAATAATGCTTTCAATTGATTTGAATCTTGGTAATGAAATTTAGAGTAAAGGGTTTCTATTTCTAATGCCATACCTAAAATCACTGTTGATGTTCTGTGCAGAGGAATATGAATGAAACCTGAAGGCTCTGAGTCTGCAAGTGAACAGTAATTTTTGTTATGTTTACAAGGCATTTGCAGAAGATTGTATAGTGTGGCATGTGTGACTGCCTACTTTACATTAGGAACTGCAGATAATTTTTGTCACAAAAATATTTGTTAATAAATCTTCGGGAATGGAAGCAGTGGTATTTTTAGCTTTTAGATAAAAAATGTGAAGTCTACTTATTTCCTTTTTTTTTTTTTTTTTTTTTTTTTTTTTTTTTTTTTTTTTTTTTTTTTTTTTTTTTTTTTCCGCAGAATCAGCTGGATTGGAAAAAAACCCTGAGATCATGAAGTTCAACCTTTGACCTAATACAACCTTGTCAACTAGACCATAGCACTAAATGCCACACCCAGTCTCTTCTTAAATACCCCCAGGGATGGTGATTCTTGAAAAGGGCAATAACTCAGGAGGTAATCTGCACCACCCAGTCAGGAGATTTTGACACTCTTCTACCTGTATCAGGGGCTGTGCCTGCACCAGCCCAGAAGCCACTCAACCAGGTTTAAATTCAACATTGGAACCTGAAGTCTGTGTCAAAATACTTCAGTTCCTCCTCATGGGACCCTCAAGGAATTGATCCTTGACAAGGGCAGTAACTTTGGAGGGTGAGACCATACCTGCACCCTGTTCTGGCAGCACACTAGTAATGCAGGGCACCAGGCACTCCACAACCCAATGTAAATCCTGGCAGTGCATTTTGATTTTCCAAGGCTGCCACCTGGCCCTACAGAGCCACAAGCTCCTGGCCAAGGACCTTAAGTCCAGTGAGCAGAAACCAGCCCACCCTGCCTGCTAACGTACAGGCAGACTTACCTGCAGACTCCCATGGAGGCATACGCATAACTGCTTCAGTCATCTCTGGGCCAGCCTCTGTCACAGACCATATCTCAAGCCAGGCTTCCAAATGGGTCATTATTGCCAAAAAAGCAGCCGTAGGGGCCCAACAATCATCGTTAGGCCAACCTACAGCATGAGGAATCACTGACATGGCTTTCCTTGCCCTTGATCTGGCTTTCCTTGTCCTTGACCTTCTCCACAACCTCTGCATGATTATTCTGGGGCTGAACTGTGTCAAAATGTGAAGGAAAGATAATGCAGGTATCTGCCGAAATGCCAAGAGTGGAAGGATATAGGAAAATCTATTTCTGAAGCAAGAGCACTAAAGAACCTTAAAACTTACTCATGAATGATAGTAATGCCCCTGTGGTAACATATTTAAGAAGGTAGAAAAATAGTTACTGGTGCAGATGAAGATGGGAGCCAGAGAAGAGCGGAGTGAGAACATGTGAACAACAATGGAGACACGAAGGTCAGTGGAGAAGGAGGGGGGGGGAGGTGTTCCAGGCACCGGAACTGTGGTTGCCCTGCAGTCCATGATGAAGACCATGGTGGAGCAGCTGTGCTCCTGCAGCCCATGGAGGAGGTGCAGAGATTCACCTGCAGACCCAGAAGGAGACCCACATTGGAAAACTGAATGCTGGAAAGAGGCTGTGATCCTGTGGGAGGCCCGTGTTGGAGCAGAGTTTTTGCAGGGATCTGTTAACTGGCAGGGAGAGGGGCCGCTCTTCCTGGTAGGACTTTGCGGGCTGTGGGGTTGGATAAACCTGTGTCTGAAGGACTGCACCCCATGGAGAAATTACTCATGTGACAACAGTGTCTGGAGAACTGTTACCTGTGGGATGGGCTCACACTGAAGAAGTTCATGGATGACTGTTTCCTGTGGGAGGAACCCTATGGGAAGCAGGGCAAGGACTCCTCTGAGCAGTGGCAGAAACAACTGACTGTANATAAAGCATCATTTACAGACCACTGACTTCACTTTGTGACGGTGATGATTGTCCAAAAGGTTTTCTATTCATTAAGCAAACAGAGTCATTTCTTATATTTGAATGTTTGAAGGAGCTCGGCAATTTTAACTAGTGTTTGAACAACAATTCTTCATGACCCATATTTGCATGCACGTTGCTGGTACTTCATGAGTAGGAGGCATGAAGGAACAGGGTGGCTGTGGGACAGACTGCCAACATACCCTTCAGAGGGAAATGTGATGGCAGATTGTCCAGGTCAGCCAGAGGTCACTCGCTGTACCCATCCTGGCATTCAGTTTCAGGAGTAGCAGGCTTTAAAGAATAAACAAACTCAAGTCAAAATCAGGTTTTACTTATTTTTACAACCTGCAGTAATCTTTTGTTCTCTAAAAATACGTTTGTTTGTTTGTTTTTTTCCCTGAGTGACAAAGCATTCCCTGTGGCCACATGGAAGAGGAAGGAGGAAGATTGTCACCCTGTTGATGCTGTCTCATAGGTGTGTGCATGGCAAACAGTTCTAGACTGTTTGGAATGTGAGTTTGTACTTGAAATGCAGAAAAAAATAGTCTTGCTGGTCTGTGCAGTCTGAAAAAAAGCAGCAGAAAGAATCACAGAATGGCTTGTGTTAGGAAGTACCTTAATGATCATCTAGTTACAAAACCACTGCCATGGGCAGGGACATCTTCCATCAGACAAGGTTGCTCAGATCCCAGTATTACCTGGCTTTGAACACTCACAGGGATGGGGCACCCACGTCTCCTCTCTATAATTCAGCACCAGTGCCTCACCAGCATCACAGCAAAGAATTTCTTCCAGATATCTAATCTAATCTGATCTAAATTTACTGTCTTTCACTTTAGTAAGTTTTGTAAAATGTAATCTCTGAAGTCAATTATTTGGAAAAATAAATAGATAAATTACAGAAACTAACGATCTTCAAAAATAGAATTAAACTGACACTGTCAAAAAGTAACAGCTCTCTAAAATGACACGATTTTTAATGTTAGGAATTAAGGTTGCTGTATTAAGAGAAGAAAATGCATCAGTTTTTGCATGTCAAATCTTGAAGAATGTTTAGTCAATGTAAGTACAGCAGAGTGTTTAATACTACCATTGCCAAAGACAGAGGTGATGCTGCTCCCAGTTCTAAGGGATGTTTTTCAGGGTTATTGCAAAGGAATCAATTTACCAAGCAATATCTAGATGTCTAGGGCAACAGGTGACAACCATGACTACTAAAAAAAACATGGTGTAAGTGTCTCAGAAAATCAGCACTTGTGGGTCCTTGCAGCTGTGCCTCATTGTTTACCTCTTCACCTACCCAGGTGCAGTGTCAGCATCTGAATAGACAGAAGTCTTCCCAGAGGCAGATCATGAAATGGAGAAGTTTTCTGCATGCAGTTGACTCTGTGGGGAGAACACAAATCAAATGACAGGATAGTATCCAAACTGGAACATGCCCAGGTTTCTGGAGTTAATAAACTTACTTCGGCTAGAGAAGAAACAAGCACTCACAGGAACCTTTAAAGGGAGTTCCCATTTGTTACTTGCATAAATTACCCTGCTGCTGCATGATGCCAGGTGGTAGTGCTGAGGACAAATCTACCATGCATTACCCATACTACAGCCAGCCTTGCTGCTGCCTTCCAGGGAGAAGCTGTCCCTTTGCTCCATTTCTGAGGCAGTTGGCAAAGTTGTTGAATGCCTTGGTTTATCAGCAGTGTTTCTGAGTTATGGACAGCTCACTGAGGTATGAAAACCCGCTCTGTTTCCACTGATGTTGCCTCCTACAAGTGGACAGCTACTGTACTTGGCACTTTCAGAGATGTAATTTTCTACCTTTGCAAGGGGACACAGGCAAATAGTCACTTCAATATTCATATAAAAGCAGCAGTTATTTAGATGAACTAACATCTTGCAGGGCATTTCTACAGTCCGAAGAAGAATGGCTACAAACAAAGGGTCTTTGTGTAATATTATTCAGCAAATGAAGGCATGAAAATCAAATACAACTAACACAAGGGCATGAAAGTAGCTATCTAATAAAATCCAGTTTGTGGTGAAAGCGAGTCATGAATAAGTCCTCTTGCAAATCTGAACAAGGTGACACGAAATCAATTTACTTCTTTTTCATTTGCATTTATGATAATTTCACAAAACTCACTGCTTGTGACAGCTACACTGATTTTTCTTGTGAGATACACTGTGTAATTTTAGCTAGATGGTAGACTTTAACACATGTGCATCCCAGTAGTAGTGTAAAATTGAAATGGCAGGCTGTTTTCTGTTTTGTTTTGTTTTGGGTTTTCTTTGGGTGGAATATTTTTTTTTCAGTATGAAAATATACAAAGAGACAAAAAAAATTGTATTTGTCTTTGTTATCAAAAAACCCACTCCTTTTCATACTGAAGAAAAATGACCTTATGAATATGTTCCTTGAAGCCTTACCACAGCATATGAATTTTTAAACTTTTAATTCCCCATTTGTGGAGGGGTAGAAGACCTCAATTTGATCCTTTTTCAAAAAAAACCACTACAGCCATTCTCAGGCTGTGTTTGATGTCTGTTTATCTACCACCCTCCAAAAAAAGCATAATTTACTTCAACTAGACTGAGGTTTACAAATGAGTACTCACTTTGCAGCATCAGCTCTGTTTTCAATTGACTTATGCTTTAGAGATGCAGTCAGTCAGAATGCACAGCTTTACAGTCTCTAACCACATCAGAAGAAGAGGAAATACATATATAAAGCTTCTAGCGTTTACATGAGATGTACAGACGTTTGATGGTGTCAGTTAACTTTCATTTTACAACCTGATTCATCCGCCAAATCTGGATCAGTAAGTATGTATAAAGAACAAAAATATCACAAGGCAAGTTTGGCTATCTTAGACTAATATGTTTTTGGAACTGTTCTGAAGTCAGTTGGAAGATTTTTGCATGGTGAAGTGCTGAAATGCCTTTTTGTGTGGTGTGGGTTTTAGGGCGATGTGGGAGGGGTAAGAATTGACTGAAGTATGTTGGGGTATGTCTGAGGACTAGTACCCAAAGAGACAGCTTTTTTATATATGATTGCAATTGAGAGGGAGTAACTATTAAAGAATAGCAATGTTAACATTTTGGGTGAGAATGATTGGCAAAAGACTGACTTATGCGAGAGACAGAACAATAATGCGAAACCAGCAGGCTTTTAGAAAGCCAGACAATAGTAAGTTTGGAAGATATAGAGAAAAGATTCCACAGAAAATGTGTTTAAAGTGAAAAATAAAAATATTAATGTGAGTTACTAGTGCTACAAGACAAATACATTGAAGATGCAGGTTCAACCTATGGCAGTGAGGGAGGCTGGAAACTGTAGCGAGAAGATAATCTAAATCTTTATTATATAAGAGGTGCAAACATGTTCAGGCTACTAAGAATAGGTATGAGGGAAAAGCATGAAGAGTTAGAAATTAATTGAAGATTGTCAAACATGGACTGAGGCAAGAGTACTGACCAGTCTTCTATAGGGGCAGTGCTAGTAAGTGACAGAGTGGGAGAAGGTGTAATGAATCACTTGGCAGCAAGGAAAAGCTAGATAGTGCTGACAAAGCTAAAATGTTTGATGCCTGTCATGGTTCACCCTTTACCAGAAAGGTCAGCTGACTCAGCAGTAGAGAAGTAAGAGTTGAGGACAGACTAAATCAAAAAATATTTAGCTAAGGCAGATATTTCAGTTTCTCTGGACCTGACCTGAACTTGGAGGAATGGCTGAGGCTAGCACAGAGCCACACCTTCAGGAATGTCTGTCCTTGTCTCAGGAAGGCAGGATAGTGTAACAGGTAATGACAGTACATAGCTTTGAAAAAAAAGAGAAGAGGAGACTGGCATAATTGGCTCTGACTGTAACTTCAGTTCCCAGAAAAAATACTCATACTGTTTGAAAATACCACAAAGATAAATGCAGGGATGAGCAACAGACAAAATTAATGTTCTCAGGATAAATGGTTTCAAATCAGTCTAATTTTCTTCTCTGATAGCATATATAGCCATTGAGGACAGAACCTCAAAAAACTGCTCTGAAGTCAGTGCTCAACTGATGAGGAACCAGTTTCAGATTGTACTGATTAGTTGCTTTGTGTTGAACTAGAGGACTGTGATTTTGTCTCAGCACACCCTGCTTCTCAATCTCTTCAATATTCCTCTGAATCACTTGTAAAATGGAGTAGACAGCATGCTGGATAGGATCAGGTGGTACTCCAGTGAAGAGAGACAGAGTTTCATTGAAGGATACGATTAGAGCTTGATACTATTATGGCAAACTGGATACAGTTTTGAGAAATAAGATGCAGTTCATGAAGGGCACTGCAGTCAGTAAGCATGTGGGAATAGTCACGTGGAACAAATCTAGAATTTATTCCAAGTGAGCAAATCTAGTTACAAACAGTTCTTTAGTAAAGTTCTAGCAATTACAGTAGATCACTGAAGACAAGGCAACAGTATCATCCTGTTGTATAAAAGATGAATATTACACTATATCTGTTAGCTACAAGATTCATGACAGCTGTGTTCAACTCACAGCTGTCTTGATCTGGACACTAGACTTCCAGAAATAGTTAGCTGTCTGTATAAAATTCAAAGAAAAGCAATTAAAAGGGTCAAAGGTCTAGAAAACAACACCTATGAGGACAAATTTATGGAACTGGAAACTGGATAGGGAAAAAAAGAATGAAGTGGGACTTTATGATGATTCTCAAGCACAGAGGATATAGCTTATTAAGAGAGGGAATTTGTTTTTCAGGTCTACTTGTGCTAGAAAATAATAGAATTGTAGCAGATACTTGACAGCAGCAAGTACTACCAAAAGCTTACTACCAGTATGAGACAATTAGCTGAGCATACTAACACCTTAAGAGAGGAATCACTTGGGATATTTAAGAATACCACAAAAATCTTTACCCCTAGAAGAAGAGAAGAGATGGTCTACAGGATCCCTTGACATCCCTTTGAAAAAAAAGAAACAAAACTGTGTACTGGAGCTGTGGATCAACAGATCAATATACGCACTTTCTGCATTATTGATGGTCCCCCTCCTAAGTAAAGTGAAACAGATAGAGGCTTGTTCAGAGGTGTTTTACTTAACTGTTTAATTATCCTTCTTCCCATGTCCGAGAACTATATGGACACCACACAAGCATGAGAATTTGTACACTGCAATCTCATTGTTGGGCTACTCTAGATTCCCTACTGACTTCAGGGTATAGTAAAACTGTCTACTGCTCTATGTATTCTTATAGAAAGACATACATAATATGCATACTTGACTGTATGCAAAGATCTGTGAATAGCAAATTTTCTTAACTGCAAGTTTTCAGCTAATGTCATCTTTAAGATGAACCAGAAATTTTATTATATGTCTATATGCAGCTATTAATAATTACATTACCACATCATCCCTTAGCTGCAACACAAAACACATATAGAAAAGGTGCAAAAATTTGGACTAACATCTTCTGAAATGTTGGTGGGCTTTTTCCCCAACCCATCCAAACACTATGGGGTTTGCAGGTCTAGTAACTAAAAGTGCTTGATAAAAGCAGGGATCGATCTTTAACAGGCTACCAGAGCACTACTTCTAAAACTAGACTGACTGTTTGTTCTACTATCTGATTTGTACAAATTTAGCTGTGCTACTCATGAAGACCTGCACTAGGCTAAACCAGCTGTATAGATTTGGGTTTTTTCTTTATTAGAGGGCAAAATATTCAGACTGATTCAGCCTGTTTTTCCAAGGTGTTCTCCACCTGCAACAGCTCCCCCACTTACAGCTCTTACCAAGCAGCTGGGAGATTAGAGTGAGCAAGGTCATGTTTATTTATGCTGAATTTAAATCTTAACTAGCTTCTGTGTGTAAAACCATCAAGTTCCTGTCAATTCCATGTCATATATGCATATGTCGTAGTGTTTTTTTTCCCCTGCATCTCTCTATTTTCTTAGGAAAAGGATACAAAAAGGCTCTGTTAACCATTAAGGAACTGCAAGTGTTTTCTCCCTGACTCTTACCCTCATCAGAGCTTCTTGTGAACTTCCTTGTGAGCAACCATGAGGATTCCTCCTGAATTGCATAATGTGTTACATAGTTCTGGGTTCACCTGAAAACTAGGGTAAGATCACTGGCAGGCTCCCAGTAGGCTTGCTTAGAGGAAGTCTTTACTGTGCTAATACTGTTCCAAGCAGCTGCAGATTTAATTAGAAAATTTGCAGGGAGTTGGTACTTCTGGTGGAAAGAATAGCTAATTAGCTCCGTGAAGACTATCATCAAGTAAAGGTGTCCTAAGGATGCATTTCCTGTCAATTCAGTACGCACACTTAAAATCTTGAAGATAGCTACAGTTTTATTTACAAGCTATTGTATATCATGCAGTCATATGGATGCTTGTGGTAGGTGTGATCTAGTGTATGTCTTTATCTCAGGCATAGTAATGAGATACAGACATTAGATAACCAGGAAGTGCAGCAAATTATTGAAGAGTTTTGGCTAAGTTGTCCTACATTGAACAACCTCTCTCATCAAAGCCTGTGAATTTTTTTTGTCGCGATCAATTGCTTTGAAATACATGGCTGTTATAAGAGCAATTTTTGATCTAGAACATCTAGATCTTGCTGATCTTGACATCTTTGCTTGCAAACATGCAGCAAGTTTGCCCTTCCTAGTTTTAACTTGTCCAGTCCAAACAGTCCAGTCCAAAGTCTAGTAACATAAAGAGGTTCATTTATGCTATTGGGCTACAGCCAAAAAATTAAAAAAAAGGACTAATGCAGACAAGAATATGCACATTCTTAAAAAGAATTAATCTATGCTTCAAGGACTTTTCATGAAGCACTTTGCCTTCATGATCTATAGAGAGCACTAACCTGATCTGCTTTCCATTACAGGTCATTACAGTTCAGTTCTGAACAGACCCTGGAGAGAATCCTAGGCCACTCTTACCTCCCTAAACTCCTCTCAGATAAGTTTAAATTGAAAAAGGGAGAACACGGGCCAAAGAAGATATAAGTAGGAGTGGAGGTTCATAGTTGGGTGTCCTCACTGTTACAAAGCAATGACACAGCCTTGCTTGCACAATAAAGTCATAAATTTTAAGTTAACCTCAGAAGTTCCTTACGGGTGACTAAACATGGCAGTCTGATTTTTCTGCTTTAGCCCTATTTACTGTTATCTTTGGTCTTTTTGCTGAGCAGTTACATGATGTAGGTGATGGAATTGAAATTGCATCATGATCCCAAGAAGGGATTTCAGTGCTGATGGAAAGATGTGGTCTTTAAACCTGGGCTATGGCCGCTAGTCCACCTGCCCATGAAAAAGTACCACAAGGGAAAAAAAACGACCCCCCGAAGAAGTGGTCCACCCCCCAGGAAATCACAAGAAAATGCAATCCCGAAAAAGTCCACCCCCCGGAAAATAATCATGAGAAAACGTGATCCCGAAGAGAAAAGGAGTCCACCCCTCCCAGGATATACCACACTGGGCTGCCGCGGCAGAATCGTTGATTCGTCCCCCACATGGATATTAGTCTTGGCGCGAAGATGAGGAGCGATGTTGCCACAGTCATGTTCAGGGCAGAAAAGAGGAAAATGGTGTCCACTCTTCCCTTTTTATAGGGGGCCCTTCTTCGCACATGCGTAGATGGCCCCTAGGGGGCCGGCCTTTCCTGCGATTGGCTGATTACCGTTGCGGGCCCCATCCCGGGTACA
>VYZS01106786.1:0-74149 GCA_013400695.1 Neodrepanis coruscans | reverse complement strand
TACTTCCTTTCCTTTCCCACCTTTCACCCTACAAACAAAATCTGGTGAGCTGGTGGTTTAATCTGTGATTGGCATTGTGTATAGAGAACAACAAACTGGATAATAAACCAGAATCTCTGGAAATGTGTGTGGAGGGAGTTTGGAAAGAAAGGGAGCATTTCGATCACAATCTACCAAAGTCTTAAACTGGAATGAAACGTGTGTTGGTTGTGGCTTCTTTTTTCTGGAGAGAGTTGAGGCTTCTCTGGACAAGGACCCGGTAAATACCCTAATTGCTGTAGCCTTTGCAGATACTCTTCTACCAAATAGTTTTGCAGCCAGAGAGATTTAAATCAGCTTTCAGAGCATCATAAGTATTAAACAGCCTGTTCACTGCTGCACATTTGCAGGTGCTTCATTTGACTTCAATCCCAAATCGTCATGGTTGGGGCATCATTGGCATCATCTGTGTCTTTGACCTGTGACTTCTGCTTTAACCTTTTCCCACCTGCTCATGTGTCACCGTGGGCCAGGGTGACCTGCAGGGATGGGGCTACTTTGGTGATAGTGCCCTGTTTAAAATTAAAAAATCCCATCCAAGAAAATTTACTGGTATTTGAAAGGAGTACATTACTGGTGATGTATCAGACTGAATGTTATTCATTTATTTTTCTAATTTTCTCTGCTTTTTGCAGTACTTACCTAGGCTTGTTTGTCATGACTTTGAATGATTTTCATATTTTAACAACTCATGAACATGTTTATTATTTCAATTCAACGACCCCATGCTACAGATTTTTACTTTGGATGTTTTTCATTTGAAAAAACACATAAATATGTGGATTTTCTTGATATATTAGACTAACTGTTTTTAAAGCTAAAATTACATTTGTCTGCCATTCATGTGTTTGAGATCTATGGAGCTCCTCACAATTATTTTAAATATGACCACCTTTCTGTTTGTTAGAAATGCATGGAACATTGCTGTCAGCTCCAATGGGAAATGGGTGTTGTTCTGTTACATATCCCATTTAATAATGAGGCAATTCAAAAATGAAGGAGTATAAAGAGATGCTTTCTTAAAGGCAGACCCGTGACATGAAGCAATAGCAGATGGCAGAGGCACCTGGGCTGTTCCTGCACAGGAGCGATTCCAGGTGTGACATCGCTGCATTTTCCTTACAGGCTGCAGTAGGTTTCTAGAATCCATTTGAATTCTTGTGCTGCCATCATTCCCCCCTCAGCAGCACAGCGCTGGAAATTACCGTTATTTAAATTATTTCATTCCATCGTGCCCGAGCTGTGCAGAGCCAAGGCTTCCCGGGCTCTCTCCATCTCGACGGCTTTGCCCCTCTCCCTTCACCACCTGGCAGGGGGAGGGTGTCCTGCCCCACCTGCCCGAGTCTGTATTTCATCATTCATGGAATATACAAGTCATTCCATCGCTGGGAGGCCCGTTCTTCCCGGCCGTGGAGCGTTGGAGGATGTGCCGTAAGCGGGGGGATTCAGCAGCCGAGGATAGAGGATGGAGGGTATTGGGGCGGGGGAGCCCGGCTATCACCGCTCACCATTGGCTTCTTATTACGGCATTTTCCCCCGAGAGGCTCCCGGTGCCCAGGCACACCCCCGTCCTCCTCCTCCTGCTGCCGCTCCCAGCCCCCTCCTCCCACCCCTTCGTCGCTGATGCTCAACGAGCCCGGTCACGGAGCCGGGATTGCAATGAGCTCATCCTTTTCTCTGTGCAGCCTCACAAGTGCTCGGGCTCTGTTGCCCTTCCCGGCGCTGCTCCCGGCTCCCACACACATCCACGGCCACTGAGCCCTTCCAGCTCGCCCTTGCTTTGCTCCCAGCCCGGCTTCCCTCGTTCTCTGCCATTTTCCTGCTTTTTACGTGCATTTTTAGATCCATGTTTTCTTTGGTTTGTTTTTCAAATCTCCTTCGGACTCTGGCTGAGCCTACACGGTGGATCATATTTTTCCTTGATTCTTAGCGAAGATGCTTTTCTCTTCTTCCTGAGAGACGGAGGGGCGTTGCTGGAGCGGCCACCCGAGCCCATTCCAGGGATCGGAGGCTGGCTCTCCTACTCTTGCACTTTTGGAAATTGCCGTTCACAAAGCCCGTTCTTCTCACTCTGGATACTTACTACTTGCTGCTCATGGAAGAAGGGGTGCCTTGCAAAACCCCGGCTGCCAAGCTCACCCCTCCTGCCAAGAAGTCCCAGGACATGCACGACGAGAGGAGCAAGCTGGTGAATGAATATGCGTGTCGGGTGCTGGAACTTCTGGGCATGGGGCATCGCCTCTTTGTGCCTCGCCTGCTTGCGGTGAGATCACCTTTCCTTGAAATTGATTCCCTGGGAATTTGCCATCCTCCCTCCCGACCCTGCCTCTGTATCCTGGAGGGATGAGAGGGCTCTTATTTTTTCCTCTTGGCTTCTCATAGTCCATCTCTTAAGCACCGAGTCCTTCTTTTTGATGTTGGCTCGGGAGGGCTGCACACTAATCCTGCTAACAGGGACCAGTGCCACTCCTTAACTAGCTTGAAGGATCCAGGGCTGCACTGTAAAAAACATCTTTCCTGAAGCCGTGAATGCTTTTGTTCTCAGTCCTGAAATCATATATATCCTCAAATAAGCAACGTGCCCAAGTCAACTTCTAGGTATTGATGCAAAGTGTGTTATTGCTCAGCATTTCAGATTTTATACTTGTGACATCAAAGGGTAGCTTTAAATGTTCACCAAAAATCAAGCTGTGTTGATGTCTTTAGGCTTTTGACTGTTTGTGTGTTTGATTTTGAAAAGGCAGTTGACAGTGTGTAAAAATGTTGATAATACCTGTGTGGAATGATCTGGGAAATAAATTGTTAAGGGTGTTTTCTTCTATCCTAGCAAATGTTGCCTGTGTGTGGAGTGGCCTGCAGTCGGTGTGGCACATTACAGCACAGAGAACATGCTTTTATAATTTCTCCTGCTGTACAAAGCAGCCACAAAACAGTAGCAAATCCAGGAGTCAGCACCTGGTCCTGCTGTGTCTGCTCGGGGGTGCTGTAACCACACCTGGCTGCAGCTCAGAGGGTTGTTCAGTCCATGGCCTGGTACACCAGGATGGCATTTTGGTGTGATCTGTGGGAAGGCAGTGCTTTCCTGATCCCCCCACTTCCTTTGGTGCCTTGCCTTTATTCCCATTCCATATTGTGGTTATACACAGTGGTCTGTCTGGCATTTTCACCGTATTCCTGACCCCATCTCTGTGCTCTGTAGTGCTCTCAGAAATGCACGTGCTCTGCCTATTCCAGCCTGTTCAGTGGTAACAGCAAGGGGGGTGGTTGGACCAACATGTCCCTGCACTGGCAGTTGTCAGATAAAAATCAAAAATTCACAAACTCTATTGATTGCTACTAAAGTGCAGCTGGATTTGGGGGTCTCCAGTCACTTGTGGAATTGAGTCCAGTGGCTGGTAATGTGTGGTTTGAGCTGCTGGGTGTGTTGTCATTATTCCAGTTATCTTCCAATGTTCCAAAACACTCTTCCAGCCTATCTCCCATCCTGCTGGTGGTCTCTTGAGCAAGGGCTGCCGAATCACTCTGAATTGTGCTGTGATGAGCTCCAGGGAAAGCAGAGACGAAACCACTAAGCTCTTTTTCACTTGACTTAATCAGCCTTTGTATCTGGCCCTCCAGATGGAGAACACCAGCAAATTTTGCATCCCTCCTCTCCCAGGCAGCTTGGCTTTGCTGAGAGGCATAATATTGTTTATTAAAAAAGAAAGAAAGAGGGTGAAAAGGGCAAAATAATACAAGTAATCCTTGTGTTGTTAAAGAGATGTGACTTGTGGAGTCAATGTGATTCCCTGTCAGGTTTTATTAGCTAAATATACCTCTGCTGACATACATCTCTTTTGACACACCCCCTTTCCAGAGAGGAGATTCTCATCATTCATAATTTCAGAGAATGTTTCTCATAATATTTTAAAAATGAGAAATCTCTGAGAAACAAGAATTTGTACTTCAGTCAGAACTGAAGATAGTTCAAAATCTCGGCATCTCATAGAATTAAACACCAGATTTTTTTTTTTTAGTGTGCATAAGCTTCTCTCTGTTGTCCTTTTGGGAATAAATGCCTGGGATGAGCAGAGTATGTGCCATTGCAGTGTTAAATCAGAAATATAATCTATAACCTTTAAGGCAGTCTTAGAAAAATTCTGATCAGCTCCTCACTGCATCAGCTTTCCGTGCTAATGGGCAAGTGGAACAGCATTGGTTTTGGGGGGTGTTTATTCCCTTTGGGATGACGAGGGGTGGGTGAAGTCGGGAGATTTTCTTACCCACATTCATCAGTTTTTTTAAGGCAGAATGAACTTTGCCTTTCAAGTCTGGAGCTTCAACAACCAGGAGGGAAATGTTGAGCAGAGGGATGTTACTGGGTGTGCACAGGGTTAGTGCCTTGTCTGTGGATCCCAACTCATCGTGTACAAACCCAGAGCTGTTTTTTTTCCATAACATTTTTGTACCAACCAGTCTGTTACAGAGCATGGATTTTATTTAGGAAAAACTCTGTTTGATAATTTATCTGGACATAAGAGATGCCACTTGATGTATTGCCCTAGAAGTGTGTGCTGATATCACTGTGGCAATGCAGCTTTATCCACCAAACTTCTCCAGGCCTGGAGCCCGAGTTTATCCAGCACAGAAGGTCAGGATCATCCTCTGGGAGTCACTGAGCAGCTGTCAGGTCTGTGGTTTAAGGGCAGCACAGAGCAAAGTCGTGCACATGCAGCACTGCAGTGTGGGCTGCAAATAAACAGCTCCTGTACCTTGGTTTTACATTACATGCCTTTTTTTTAAGAAGTTAAACCCACATCTGTGTGTTATGGGCATCAAACAGATAGAAATGGGTACTTTTATATTTTTATATATATATATATATTATGTTCTGAAAAATTGGAGGATGCTTTTAAGCATTTTGAATTTTGTAGAAGCAAATTAGAGTAGAGCACAGCCAGAATCTTTTTAGCCTCTAACTTGGCCTTGTTCCTGACACATATTCACTAAAGTGTAAAACAGGCAGTTCATGCTCACTGACATTCTACAGAAAATCTAAATATATATATATATATATAAAATTCTGTCGAAATTAGTGATTTTTAGCTGTATGAAGGAGGAAGTATTAAATTAAGGTAGCGTTGATCCAAAATTTCTTCTGCTGTGCTAGTTCCCAGGTGGGAATAGGAGTTTTGGTTGGTATAATCAGTTATAAATTAAGCTCCAGAATTAATAACTATAGACAGAGAAATTAAATANCTGTTACAGAGCATGGATTTTATTTAGGAAAAACTCTGTTTGATAATTTATCTGGACATAAGAGATGCCACTTGATGTATTGCCCTAGAAGTGTGTGCTGATATCACTGTGGCAATGCAGCTTTATCCACCAAACTTCTCCAGGCCTGGAGCCCGAGTTTATCCAGCACAGAAGGTCAGGATCATCCTCTGGGAGTCACTGAGCAGCTGTCAGGTCTGTGGTTTAAGGGCAGCACAGAGCAAAGTCGTGCACATGCAGCACTGCAGTGTGGGCTGCAAATAAACAGCTCCTGTACCTTGGTTTTACATTACATGCCTTTTTTTTAAGAAGTTAAACCCACATCTGTGTGTTATGGGCATCAAACAGATAGAAATGGGTACTTTTATATTTTTATATATATATATATATTATGTTCTGAAAAATTGGAGGATGCTTTTAAGCATTTTGAATTTTGTAGAAGCAAATTAGAGTAGAGCACAGCCAGAATCTTTTTAGCCTCTAACTTGGCCTTGTTCCTGACACATATTCACTAAAGTGTAAAACAGGCAGTTCATGCTCACTGACATTCTACAGAAAATCTAAATATATATATATATATATAAAATTCTGTCGAAATTAGTGATTTTTAGCTGTATGAAGGAGGAAGTATTAAATTAAGGTAGCGTTGATCCAAAATTTCTTCTGCTGTGCTAGTTCCCAGGTGGGAATAGGAGTTTTGGTTGGTATAATCAGTTATAAATTAAGCTCCAGAATTAATAACTATAGACAGAGAAATTAAATAAAAGAAAAAAGCCAAGGCTTTGTCCTTTGTCTTAGTCACTTAAATATTTCTGGTAAAGTAGTAGTAACATTATTATTAGAAAACCTAAAAATTAATGTCATTTAAGTCTCTCGAATTCTTTTCCTGTTTCTTGGACATTTGCAGTTTTCCCAAAGGTTACCTTTAGATTTCAGAGCTTTGCTGTAACTTGTGGGAAGGGCTTTCCCTTAGTTTCAACTAAAACATGTAAGGTAAATACTTAAAAATATTCAGAAAATTAAGTGATGTGGGAAGGACATTTGATGTATTTAGTCAAATCCTCAAAGGCAAACCAAGCCTTTTGATTGTAGTTCTCACCGAGTTTTCTTGTTTGCCTGGGGTTAAAAAGAGATTTTAACCAAAAATATGTTCATTTAAAAATTTTATGTAGAATAATAAAATCTGTCCTGAAGTCAATGAGAGCACAAAAACGAAATGCACCTGCCAAACTTTAATTATTGGCTCATTAAACTTACAGGTGGCTTAGTGGAATCAGTTGTTGATGAGTTCCAGAAGCTGAGTGATGGAACCAAGGGATTTACAAATCTTTGCCTCTCAAACAGCTGCCAAAAGGTCCCGGGGATGTCTTTATGATTATTGATTAAAATCACAAAATGTCAAGAAATGTGAATCGTGGCATGCCAAAAATTCCAGGTTTTTTTCCTTGTGATTTTAACAGTGAAACTGAATTTTTTGATAAACAGATTATTTAACAGAAATGAAGATACTCAGTGAAGTGGGAGGAGCTGATGAGTCTGGGCTCTACCACTTAACCAAACTATACAATGGGGTGCTTTACACCCCATTGTTTTCAGGTCTTGGTTCAGCAAACTGTCAGAAAAGTTGCCCAGAGAAGCTGTGGCTGCCCCATCCCTGGAAGTGTTCAAGGCCAGGTTGGAAAGAATCTGGAGCAACTTGTTGTGGTAGAAGGTGTGCCTGCCCATGGCAAGAGGCTTGGAATGAGATGGGCTTTAAGGTCCCTTCCAACCTAAACCAGTCTGTGAATCTGTTACTTTGTATGGATAACAACATAGTTAAGAGTTCGACTTTGAAACTATGTTTATGTAACATATATGCTGCCTAAAATGAGGGAAAAAAATGATACAGGGTGAGAAAGTGGAGGATGGCCACATGGAAATGGTGGTTGTGGTACTGGAGCAACAAATTCAGCAATCAGCCAAAGGCGCCTGTGCTGCTCCTGGAGTACTTGCAGTAGGAGTGTTACAGTGTTGGTCCACCTTGTGCTGACACAAGATTTGTTTACTCCTTCTGGGTTAAAAACCTTGAAGTCCACATTTTTGAGATGATCCCATAAATGTCTGGCTGTTCAGTTTCTGTGAGCCATTTAAAGGAACTATCCCAAGGTTTGGGATGTCATACCTGCTGGATCTCCTGGTGCAGGTCTGAGCAGCCCCAAGGGTGAATACATTTGTCCCTGTGAATTGCTCCATCAGCAGCAGAGCTGCATTAATGCTGAATGTGTAACACTCCCTGACCTGTTGGGCTTGATACCACACTGAGAGGTGCAGGATTATGGCAGATGTAGAAACAAGCATGTAAAACATTTTCTGGCACGGTGTTCTTTGAGGAATTGTGTCACAGGCTCTGGCACATTGACTTGCTGATGCCTCATGAGTCATATATTCTGATCTTCATGTCTGTGACTATATATGTATTAAATATATATATACACATTGTCTTTCTAAGGCAGCACTGTGAGAATCAGCAGTGATTTAATGCACAAGCTTTCCATGAAATATTATAATTTCTCCTAGATTGTTTCTTGGGTTTTGTTTCTTGACTCACTGATGTCTTGACAGGCTGAGCCTGAATCCCTTCCTCACCTGACAGGTCTAGAAGGATCTAATCCATTCCTGTATTGCATTCCCTGGGATTGCTTGGATGGGCTTTAACCTCTGTTTTATGAGGCTGGATTAGAGAGCTGATTTCAGGGAGGATGGGTTTGAGCTAATGTGGATATTGGTGGTTTGGAATGCACCCAGTAAATGACAAATCCAGTAAAAGAGTGACTTCATGTTCCTGGGGTTTACTGTAGTTCTCTGTGTTTAACTGCAGACCTCCAAAGAGGACCTTCTACAAGCTGATTTTGAAGGAGCTTTAAAATTCTTCAGGGTTCAGTTGCCCAAGAGGTACCGAGCTGAGGAGAACGCCCGGAGACTCATGGAACAAGCCTGCAACATTAAGGTAAGGATGGACTTCACTGCTCCTCCCTACCTGGGGTTTGTTCAGGAAAGTGTGGAAAGCAGAGATAGTAAATCATTAGTTTAGTCCTTTTTGTATATGTTTGTGTGCAGACCTGTGTGCATCTCTCACCTCTCCCCTCTTTGTCTGCTTGGGTACAAGGTGATAATTAAACCAGAAGAATGATGCATTATCAACAAACAGTTATCAGGACTCACCAATTCATTAATTGATTTATAAGCAGTGATTGCACTAGATCAGTTTCTCACTGTCTGATAATCGTGCCACCAAAGCCCAGATATTTGTTTGGCTCTGTATTTGCTGAGTGCTGCTATATAATACAGTTGAATTGGGGTTTGCATCTCAAGCTTACCAAGACAGAACATGTAGTTCTGTTCTACCTTACCCAAGACTGACTGTCAGTAGTCAGGCTACTCTGAACATGTGGACCACAAGTATTGGAGTTGCCATGAAGCAAATTAGAGGAGCCTGACTGTAAGTTTTGAGGATGGAAATCTGTCTGAAATGGCTGTAGAGGTTCATAAAGCTGTCATTTCAGAGGTTGGGGATTTTTTTTTTTTTGTTGGAATAACAAATGACACATCCAGCAGTGGATGGGCTTAATGTTTGAGCTTGGAGAAAAGTGTTTTTTTTATTTCTTGGAGTGTGATTACTGCTGGAAAATACATGTTTGGTGTGGCCCAGTAATGCACTGAGGACATCCCACCAGGAAGAGTGTTCCTCTAACCTTGCCTCTTTTTACCTCTCAATGTATTTATTCATTTCCTTTGTGCTGCTTAATTTCATCATTTATTAATCAAGGGCTTTTTCCCTTCTGGTTAAAACACTGATCTTATAAAAGAATGGGTCTTGATTGCAAACAGGAAAAAGATCTGTGCAAAGTTTTTATTAAAATTGGACTTGGATTTCAATTCTGCTGCTGAAAGAAATATTTGGGAGTACAAGGCTGCACTTTGATCCTTAGTATTTAGTTGTCTGCTTGGTTGTTGAAAATGAGTAATTTAAGGACTTGCCCACTACAGGAGAACTGTCTTTTTGTTGTGTATTTTTCTGATGGCAGGTTAAAATAGGAATCCTTGTGGTATTTTTGGAAGAGGTGTTTGTCAATTTTCTTGTGCCTGCTTTTCTCTTGCAATGTATTTTGTGCCACATGCTGTTATTTGTGATTAATTTTTCAGTCTCTGGGGGTATGTGTTTGTGATGTGCTTTGCTGGGAAAGTGCTTTGAGATGCACCTGAGGCAGATTCTCAGAGTGTAGGGCCTCATATGGGTGCAGCACCTGGGGCCTGTTAAAAGCAGAGAATAAAATTCTGAACTGTTTGACATGAATGGGAAGGCAGCTGAAGGGTTTGACAGTGAATCCAGTGCATACACAAGGTTTCACACGTTTTGGATTGCGATGGGTAAGAGAAAAGCTCAAGTGAGTGCAGCAGATGTGGAGTCAAGGCTCTCCTTGTGTATTAGAGAAGCACAGAAGGGTTAGTAGGAGAATTCAGAGCCAAGACCTGGGGCTCTCAGGGATGGGAAAAAGTTGAAGTCATCTTCTGCTGTGTTAGTAACACTTTGCTCTTGTATAGTTGGGGGGTTGGGCTCTGCTCACTCCTTGAGCACACAACTTGTCCCTCATTCACTGCGAGACATGGGAGGGGATCTGAACTATATCCTCAGCATCTTGTGATACTTAAGAACAACTGAGCTCATGAAGGGGAGTGTTCTGAAGCTCAGGTTGTTGTCAGGATTAATGGCACAGTCAGGAAAGACACTCTGAAGACTCTGAACATGGGTGATGCATTTAAAAGAAAATATGAAAAGCTTCAGGAACTTAATGTGAGGAAATTCAGTGCAAGACCCTGTTGGAGGGAGGGTGGTATTTATTTTGAACGATCCAGTGTTCACTCACTTGCACTGCTCCTGTCCCAGGTGCCCTCATGTCCATGGCCACGTGCTGCCCAACCCCACAGTGTCACTGGTGTGGGACAAGCATAAGGGACAGTGGCTACAGAGTCCTCTCGGTGTCTTGGGTGCCTTCTAATTGATGACAATAAACTGGCTTTTGGACTCATTTGCTGTACTCTCTAAGAAGGACAGGAACACGTTGCCCAAGGCAGTTGTGGAATCTCCATCTGTGGAGATGCTCAAAGCACAGATTGCCCTGAGCAATCTGCTGTGGGTCAACCCTCCTTCGAGGGGGTGGGTTAGACAAGATGTTCTCCAGAGGTCACTTCCAGCCTCAACTAGCCCGTGGTTCTATAATTAGAAGTTGTAATCATGGTATTTATTTACCAACAGGCACTAATAATTGCAGGAGTTGACATGTTCAAACAGGAAATTACAGTCTTGATGATCATCACTACAAGAGTCCCAGGGAATGCAGAGCTTGGGTGAAGAGAGTTATCTGTCTTGTTGAATGTGGCAAAACTTGTTCTGTTCAAAAAACCCCAAACCAGACCCTTAAACATGATTTTTTGTTCTGCACGAATGAGTGTGTCTTTCCACTGCTGCTGGGCTGTATTGGTATTTGTAGACTAAACACCAGATGTTTTTAGAGCAAGTATCACACAGTAAGTACCAGGAAGGATTTTCTTTGCATTTCTAAGCTAATTACAGAGGCATAAAAACATGGAAACAGAACTGTGGTGTGGCCAGGTTTCATAGCCCTCCTGTATCTTTTCCAGTGTTTCTTTTTATTTTGTTCCCACTTTACTGCAAAACAAAACAAGAATTTAACATGTAATAAACATCCACCTCTCCTCACTTTTTTTTCCCCTTTGAGCTCTAGATGAGCTGGTTCTAGTTCTAGAGGAGAGAATTTTAAAACTACTTGGTGTTTTTTCCTCCTTAATTTTGCAACTTTACAGTTGAATTCAGGACATAACCCTTGGATTTTGAAGGTATTGCATTGTAGGTAGTTTTATCATCCTGTTTTTAAAACGCAAAGGGTTAGTGTCAATCTCTCCTCAAAGAACAACTCTTCAAATACCAAGAAAAAAGCTCCTATTAATTGAAATTTCTCTATAGAATGTCTTAGTTAAGATTACTTTTGGTGGTTACTCACCAGGTTTGAATTTTGATCATTTACAAATAAGGAAATCTCTGGGAGCAGTCAGTGGCATTAGAAATAACAGCAGTATTTTCCACCAGGAGCTTCTTGGGTAGTATTCCATTGTTAAGGAGCATTTTGAACTAATTCATACTGTGAAGTAACTTGCCCTAAGAAACTTGGATTTGTAACCATAGAGTGATTACCAGTGCTTTTTAAACTTATGCTTTGGGGAGGGCTTGTTTTTCCTTTCCTGATTTTCCTGTCTTTACAAGGGATTTCAGAAGTTCTTCTGTGTATCTGGAAGCCCAATTTCATAAATGAATGGATGAATGAATGAAGGAAAAGCCTACTTTAATGAAGGCTAATCTTAATGGTGCTATTTTATGAAAACAGACAGATTCTGCATACTCACAAAATCTGCCTCCGTTGCCTTTTGTATCTTCAAAATGCAGTGTGTGTCCTAAGGAAGTTGAATGGCCTTGGATTTTAATGGAAGAGTTCTCTCACCTCTGTTCTCGCACTTGACTCCAGGCCACTGAGGTGTAGAACAGGAGAAGGTCATTGGGAGATTTTCCCCATGTGAAAACTCCCTGGGTTGTCAGTTTTCAGATGTAATTAAGGAGTTGTGCCTGTTTTCTGTGGCACTTGGAAGTGGAGCAGAGCTGAGCCTGGAAATGCCCTGAGGTTGTGTAGCAGACAGGTAGGTGGGAGATTCTGAGAAGTTACCTGTGGGATGTCACCCCTTGTGCCCAGTGAGGGTGAGGAGAACACATGGGATGGGATGGGATGGAGTGTACAGGAACCAAAGACAGGAACCTGCAGAGAAGTTTGTTCTGTTATGGGGCAGCATCTGTAAAATGATGCCCTTACCTGGCTCAGGGACTCCTGCTCTCATCTTTCACCATCAACACTGGCAGGAAAGACCTGGAATATCGAAGTTCTCCTAAGGGAAGCTTCTCCCTAACCCTGTAAATCTCCCCTCTGTGGAGGAAATCGGGCCCCTAGCAGAGTCGCTGCTCTCAGCACCTTCAGGGACAGGAGCAAATGGCCCTGAAAACAATGGTGCCCTTTCCAATGCAAAGCAAGCACACACGTTTTTGTCACCTGTCACTGTACTGACAAGGCTGGTGATCCCCACTGGCTGCAGCCCCAGGTGGAGCTGGCACCAGGGCCATGGAGAATAGTAGAGTCAGGAAGAGCTGGCTGTGGCAGCAGAGCTGTGCTAAGCTTTTTCTCAGAACTGTTCTTTGAGTAGTTTAAAGCAGATTTACTTTATAACGTTGCTGTTTAAATGTTTGTAATTCAAAGTGGCAATTTGAAGCTCACACCTTACTGATGTGGATGACTGACTTTATTCACACCTTAACACTGGTTTATCTGGAAGTGATTTTTTCGCAGGGATGGTTTAACAGGGAATTATATATTGATTTATGTGAGTTTCAGTGGATAGGAGTAAAAATAGCTGGCTTGCTCTCTCTTCTCTCTAGAGCATTCTCCTTCATTCTGCTTATCTGTATATAAGTGTAGTTATCCAGATACTTGAGGGTTTTGCTGTCGTGGTAAGACACACAAATGCAGCAGAAAAGCAAAGGAGGTAACTGCAGAAAGGCCCTGAAACTGCACAAGCCTTTTATTCCTTTGGTTCTACAGGTGGAGTATCTAATTAATCTTCCAGTATAAAGGACAAGGAAAAAATTGCTCATTTATCATCTTTGCAAAAAAAGGCCAAACCAAATCGAAAAGGGTTGGGTTTAGATCTATGGAAAGCCCTGTATGGAAGTGCCTGTATGTGATTCCTTATTAAAAGCCAATAATCAATTCCCCTTGTTATGTCTGCACATTATCTCCCAAGTGCAGATCCAGTTGTCCTTGGGAGGAGGGTCATGTGTTTTAGTGCCTGTTCTGTTTGCAGCTCCAGCTTCCTTCTTTCTGCTTAGCTTTGTGGTGTGGGGCAGTGCAATGTCTGGCACCTGGAAATCAGACTGAAGTGCCTGCAGTTGGACATAAAATATTACTGGAATCTTGTAATAAGTGTTAACAGCATAGAAAGGGATGATCTTTATTTAAAACAACAGTTTCAGTTTGAAATGTTTATTTATTTAAACTTACTTACAATGGTTATTATTCCAGGGAGCAGGCATGTTTCCCAGTAGTGAGGTTGTATTTTCATGGAGTTTAAACATTAGTGAAACTGCTCAGATTTTTTATTTTGTTTGGTTGGCTTGGGGTCTTTTTCCGTTTATACTGAGTTGACATTGCAAGTGACATCAGGTAGATTGTTAATTTTTTATCAATAGGAAAGGAATGGGATTTTGCTATTAATAGCTAAATGTAATCACATTTTAACCATCTAAAGTAGATTTTCAACCTGAGTGACTACAAGTATTTGGGGTATCCTTATAGTAGTCAATTGCTGGCATTTGAACTTGTGAGTAATGGCATCACCAAGAGCAGGGTGAAGGTAAGGATGTTTAAAATAAAAGTTTGAGGTGGAAAAGTGGATTGGAACATTTATTGTCTGTATCCCCAGCAGTTGTATCATGGTGTGTATCCTGAAGGGATTTATCCAAATTATTAGTGATTCAGCAAGGTGAGGGGGACATCTGAAAGCTGCTCCATGGCCAAACAGGCCACCTAAATCTGTCTGTTCACCTTGGTGCCATCAGGAGTCAGGGCTTTCCAGGATGACAGATGTTTCCCATTTGAAACAGAAGCAGGAAAGCATCCTCTGAAGGTCTTTGGCTTTTCCCCTGGATGAATTAGAGCTCCTTTCCATCCTTGATTCTGAATATAGTACAGAGAGCAAGAGATGAAGGTGGTAGGGAGTCGCAGCTCTGTCTTCTGGCATCTTTGCCAGAATGTGTCTAAAATAACTCAGCTCTAACATTTTCGCCAGCTAACTGGACACTCTTAAATCCTTGATGCAGGTCAGCTGGAGCATTGACTCACTTCTGGTGAGAGGACATGTTAAAATGCCTTATAAACAGTTTCCTACCTCTGGTGATCCGTGTATCTGTAGCAGGGAGTCTGGAGTTCCTGTTGACAGCACAGTGCTCACCTTAGCTGTTCTTTAGAAGAGAAAGTCTCAGCTCTCTCTTCCTTTCGAGGAAACAAACCCAGTCACTGGTTTTCCTGAGGGATGCCTTGGGTTTGACTGTGGAGGGAGCCTGTGATGCTGGTGCCTGGCAGGTTTGCAGTACCTCTTGTTCTCACAGTAAGATGATGTCCTTTTTGAAGACTTTGGTGATGCAAATGAGCCCATAGAGGAAGATCAGCAGGATCCCCAGATCAGCACTTAGGTCCATAATTAAAAGAAAGAAACCCACAGGCTTTCACATTTTGTGGAGAAGACAAGCAGATAAAAGTACAGATGCCTAGAAATGAGCTCTGCACCCTTTATGTTTGCTGGTCAAGAACTGTTGGTTGGTACTGTCTTCAGCATCACCAAAACTATTGAGGCCAGAGATGGAGAAATCTCCCTGGAGGTGAAAATCCCCCCGTGCTCCTCTTGGACTGGGTTTGAGGACACAGGTAGAAGCTCAGCAGTGAGCAGCACAGGAATTGAGAGGAAATGTCTTTCTTCACATACAAAAGACCCTGAGGCCAAGGTGAGACCCTTGTCAGCCAAAGTCTTCATGGTGTGTGTGACCCTGAAGAATATTATTTCTTTACTTTTTTAGAACTCAATTCCTGTGACATGAGGAACTCTATATTCTTCCCTCTGAACAGAGGAGGAAGAAGCTCTGTTGTCTAAAGGCAGTTCAGGGCACCCAATGAGAATTATCTTTAGAAATCTTAGAATATGTGTGTTGGGAAGTGATTGCATTTGGGAAAAAAAAATGCAAGCTGCCTTTTGTCTTATTTGATGAACCTTTCCTCATAAGTGTCCTTCTCAGAAAGGCTGTGGTTATTTTATTTCTGCAGATATTACAGAATAGAAAATAAAGTTACTGAAAACATGTCAGCACTATGGTGTGGCTTGGTTTGATTGCCCAGAAAAGCTGTGGCTGCCCCATTCCTAAAAATGTTCAGGGCCAGGTTGGGTGGGGATTGGAGCAACCTGGAATAGTGGAAGGGGGTTGAAACAAGATGATCTTTTAAGGTGCCTCCCAACCCAAACCATTCCATGATTCTGTGGTTCTATTCTATGATTCTGTCTTCCAGAAAGCTCCAATAATCCGGAGCTAATGGCTAATGCACAGAGTGGCTTGGGGAAAAAAGCAGTGATTTACTCTCAGTGTGTCACAGAGAACAGTTGGGATGGAACATTTGTTTCATTTAATTTGTTTTTTGACAAATTAAATGAGGTAGCAAATTCTGAAGCACTTGTGCTATCCTGAGACCTGAAGCTAAACTTTTAAAAATAATTGGGAGGAGAAGGGAAAAAAGAGGCAAAGCCTAACAAAGTTCCCTTTTTTTTCCCCAGGGCTTCTACAAATAAACAAAGCAGTAGCACTGGGAACAGTGTCTTCATGAATTTTTGCTGGTGTTTGATTTCTCAGGCACCTGCAGTTGGATTTCTCTGCTTTGAAAATGAATGAACAAACAAGTATAAGTATAGAAAGGTGGTGTCTGCATTTCATAAACGCAGAGCTCTGCAGGGACAGCAGCTTTTAGAGCTGAAGGCCCTATTAATAACTTCCCATTACAAACCCCAGGCATTGGGTTTGCCTTTATTGGTCCTATTTGAAGTTAAATTCGGTGAGTAGTTACTTGGCTGTTCTCTGAGCAATGTGTAGCTACTGGGGCAGGAGTGGAGCTGAGGGCTTCAGGAGGGTAATATTCACACTTTTAGGATCTCCTGATTGCTTTGCTTCAGGATTCTCTGCGTTCCTGCAATTAATTGCTTGTATTTTTACCATATTAAAGCTTTGTTTCTCTTGTGGACAGTGAGTAGCATAGTAAACATAGGATTAGATTGTTTATGTTGTTAAATTTGGTTGTGTTTGGGCATAAATAGATTACATCAGGTTGGTAAAGAGAGGTGAAGAGCTGTATGCCAGAGGCTTTGGAGAATCCAGGTGAAGTGCTATATAGAAACATCCCAGTACCTTTATCTCCATTTGCTGAGGTGCTTCATTCTGTTCAAGAACGATGTGCCAGTTTATTCTACCACAGATATTTAAATGGTGTTGTAGGGTTTGGCTGTTTCATCTCGCTGAAGTCCAAAATAATTCCTTTGTAAATGATTATTTTTCATGCAGGGAGGTGTCATTTTTCCACATCAGGCAGCAGAAGTTCACTGCTGTTACAGCTGTTTCAGGGGCTCACCCACAGCCCTACAGGGGCACTGATGAGTTGTGGAAGCCATGGGGAATATGACAGGTTCCTTCTCTCTCCTCTCACTTTCCCACCTTCCTTACCCCCCACAAAAGAAAATTCAAGGGATAGGAAGAAATTAAAAACATTATTATGGGTCTGTTTGCTGGGAAGCCTTGACCAGGGACCTCATTGTTCTAGTCAGGTGTTCAAACAGCACATGAAGATCGAGTCATCATTGTGTTCCCCTGTCTGTTTGTTGTTCTTTCAACTTCCCTTAATTAGTTAATGGAATTTCCTGGGCAGTAATTCTTAACCAAAATTTGATCGTGCACGTTAGTCAGAAGCCATGAAAAAAAACCCCAGAAGATCTCATCTCCAAGTAATTCATCAGCATAACAATTAGTGTAGATGCAGAAATCTGGAGAGGGACTGTTTACAAGGGCATGGAGTGATAGGACAGGGGGTAGAGGAGGCCAGGTTGGATGGGGCTCAGTGGGGCAAGGCTGTCTGGAGCAACCTGGTCTAGTGGAAGATGTCCCTGCCCATGGCAGGGGGTGTGGAATGAGAGAAGCTTTAAGGTCCCTTCCAACACAAACCATTCTGTGATTCTGTGCTAATAAATAATCCCTTAAATCTGGAAGCACAGGCACAAACTCAGTGAGCATTCACACCTTGGGGCCAGAGACAGTGTGTCAGGTTGAGTCACTCAGTTACTGTGACAACAAAGCCACAAAATCTTCAGTTTCAACAGTCCTCCAGCCCAGCTGCATCTCCGCATGGTACCAGCCTAGAGGGTCCTCATCACTCCCTCCCTGTATGAGGAATACAGGAATACATGTTTTACCATCACACCTACCCTGTGGCTGACATAGCCTGGAGAGACTGAGAGCTTAATACCTCAACCTCTGGGAAAAAAAATTAAACTAAAGCTGAGTTCTCCACAGAGTCAAGTGATGGTGTGAGCAGCAGCTTTTCAAGCTCAGAAATCCTTTGGTTAACCCAGAGCTTTGAGCACAAGATCAGTGACCTTATCGTGCCTCCTCACAAGGAACAATTTCATGGCAGTGTGAGTAAGCCACCTGACTGTGCCACCCAGGACATGTGCTCCCTCTTTACACAGCAGGGAATATTGATTCCATTTCAGCTGGTCAGGAGCAGTGCATGGAATTGGAGAGGGACCAGGGCTTGGTTCCTACCTGCCTAACGAGGGTGCTGAGCTCCACTTGCTCCCGCGCTCCCTGAGGCACCTGTTGGCAGCTGCTGGATTCAGTAACGCCCTTGCTGTCTGGGAAACTGCTCAGGCTCTGTTCCCACTGTCAGTGACACACAAAAAAATTGTTGTCAGGTGGCTCCTTCTGATGACCTTGCAATCTACCAGACCTGTCAGAAATGGGGAAAAAAATTCCATCACCTTGTCACCGCTGCATTACTTTCAAATCTTAAATAGTCCTGAAAACAGTAAGTGTGATGTCTTTCCTCATTCATTAGAAAGAAAGGAGGATCTCTCACAGAAAGGAGCTGTGTTTAGTGCCTATATAATATAGATCCCAGCACACAGTTTTCTTCATCCCACTGCTCATCTGAACCATCTTACTCACACTGGCCTTTCATAGATACAGATCCTGTTGCTTTTAGTTGCAGCAGGAAGCTCAGAGGCAAATTTGGCCCTTGTTTTTCTTGTAATGCAAAGTGAAATGTAGGTTTGTGTTGTAATGAACGTTCTCCAAGAGAACTTGCTTTGTTTTACCCATTGCTAAGCACAACATGAAGCAGAGCCTGTTCCTTTTCGAGGAGGAAGGATATGTGTAGGAAAGCAGCATCTTGCTTTGGGGCACTTTGTGTTTCCCAGGATTTTGACGAGGGGTTCTGCAAAGGCAATGGCTCTCCAGCCCAGAGGGGTCTGTTTTAGCCGTGTGGTTTTTTGGTCTTCCCCAAAATGGGCCAGAGTTGTCTGCTCCAGCCAACATGGCAAAGCCAAGCACTGCAACACTTGATAAAAGTGCTTCTGGTCGGGGCTGGGGATGTGAAGGGGAAGGAGGCACTGCCTGGAATTGCTGACCTTGGAAAACCTCTCCCTCCTGCCCTCCAACAGCAGCCTCCTCACAGGCCCAGCATGAGTTGCTGGGGGGAGCGGGGAGCACAGCTGGCTGTGGGCTGTGCCAGAGTCCATCTCTGCTCTTCTGCTCTCATCTGTCTCTCTCCATCAGGCAGTGGCTCCTCCAGAAGAGGCTGAGGCCCTAATGGAAGGCAGCACATTTATAGACCCAGCACTGGCTGGGAGCTCACAGGAGCTTGTGGGGATCCCTGGCTCTCCTGGGAGCAGCTCAGAATCTTCCTTCCATCTTTCCGTATTGTGACACCCCCAAAATGTCAGTGATGATCATGTCTGGCAGAAGGACTTTGCCACACAGTATTTACAGTCTGCCTGTTCAAAGGAGGGAACTATTTACCCATAGGACTTGTGGATTTTGAACCTTTGATCCCTTATACAGGAATGTTATCCAAGATTGTATTCTGCCATAGGAACTGGGGGAGAGACTGGTGGAAAGATGGACAAAACTGAGAAATGTTCAAGTGCCTGACTTAGATTTCACATGTTGTTACTCACTGATGAGGGCTTGAGTAGAAAAAGCACCTTTTGTAAGGTTATATGGGTCTGGATTTTGTATTTGTTTCCTTTTTTATTGCTTTTATGATATAAAGTGAATCGTAAAGATTAGCAAGAGGATAAAGACATCTCTGCTCTGGGAAGCTTCTCAGAAAGGTCAGTAATGATGGCTTTTAACTTTTTAATGTGCCTTACACTGCACTAATGGACCTAAACCAGCATTTTATTCTGAAGGCAAATTTGTTGCTATCAGAAAGGGAAGCTTGGCTCCTGGCTGCTCCAGGAGTGTAAGAACATACAGAATGTAATGTAGGAAATGTAATGGAGGAAAGTACTGAGCTTTTATTTTTGTAACCTTGTCCAAATAGGATGTAATTACAATATAATTCAATTCTGAAAGTCTGGAAATCAGGGCAGTTGATGGAGTGGCATTTTAAGAGAAACAGGCCTGTGTTTTAGTACATCTTCTCTTTCAAACTCCTAAGTATTGCTGCTGCTATTTGTTCTTTCATTGCTTTGTTTGTGTATAAAACGGGACAGGCACACTGTGTTTTCCCTTTCCTCCTGCAGTTGGATGCCTGGACAAGCCACTTAGCGTCTCTGCTGACCTTACCACCACACCACCTTTCCATGGGTCATGTGGCACACGGGTCCCTGGCTGTGCCTTACTGCCAGGCACCAGCTGCATTTAGCAGTGCAAAACAATTAGCTGGTACACTCCAGCCCCAGATTAAGTGACCCAGAAAAATCTTTCATTCAGAACTCCCATTTTAGTACTCCATGAAATGTGCTCTCACGTTGTTCTTGCTGCTTTCATAGCTCAGTTCTCTCTAATAACTGCTGTCTCTGTAATGATCCTTCATGTCCACATGGGGTTGTTCCAGAAGGCTGGAGAAGCAATAGGAGTAAGAGGAATTACGTCACCAGAACAAGTGGATCTATGCTGTTGAGGTTCAGTTACTTTAAGATTCACAGGATGCAAATTCCTTCAGTGAATGCAGAGATAGTATGGCGATAACCTGGACCTGCAGTGATAGGGAAATATATGAGATAACTGCCACTGAAAATGTGCTCTGTGGTCATCTGGACTAATACAGTCAGAGGAGTCTGATAGGATTGGGTTTGAGCTGTTTAAGATCTTAATAAGTAATTAACCCATGAGGTGACTGTAACAGACACAATTTTAATCAAAATTGAATTATTGGTTTCCCAGGCACGCTTTGGAATTATATCAGTTTTCAGGCGGGATGAAGCCCCTTGGCCACATTAATTAACAATCCCCACACTCAGGAGCTGCTCCAAAAGGATGCCCACAGGATCAGATTCACCAGTTACTGCTTTCCTCCCTGCTGCAAGGCAAAGGCCACCTCCCCACGTTTCCGTTCAATTTGTCTTTTGCTGAAAAGCTGCTGATTTCAGGCTCCTTTACCCTGCAGCAGCCAAGTCTGTTGCTAAGCGACCTCTGAAATACTGAAGGGGCCAGGGTCTGGCTGCTTTTCTGCAGCCCACCCCATTCTTATTTTTTTATTTATGCATCTTATTTACATAGATGAACAGATCTTTCCATACCAGGGAAGCAGAGCCACAAGTCTGCAGGTTGCAGCAGGGTGCCTTGACTTGCTTGTCTTCTATCCAGCACCATCCTCTGCCCTGTTCTTACGGGTATTCCTGTGCCTCAGCTGAGCAGATTCCTCAGGATGTTTGTGGAGCTGGAGTGGCATCCAGGATTATCCTGGAAGTATGTTTTAAAGGCGTAGCTGGCCAGGGACTGCTGTACCTGGCACTTGCACCCAAGAGTCCTTGGTGGAAGAAAAAAGGGTCCGAACAAAGTTGGCTTTAAGCCATTTTTCTGATTACCTTACTTCTGGTGACTGTAATTTCAACTGTGCCTGCATTCCAAGCTTCTTGTAGCCTAGAATTTGCAGAGAGTGAGGAGATGGTTATCCTCCCCTGCCCAGCAGGGCTGGGAAGAGCCTGGCTGTAGAGGCAGTTCTGCAGGACCAACTGCATTTTTGTAGGGTGGAGTTGGGATCCCAGCCAGGGCACAGGTTTGTCTGAAATTGTATCCACGACAGGAGCTGGTTGTGTTGGAATGTTTGGTTTTCAGATAACCTGGCAGAGCATCTGTAGTGGCTGCACATGGGTAGAGGACAGCAGGGCTGTAATGGAGCTGTTACTGTGTCATTTGCTCCAGACGTGCTCCAAAAACCTGGGAAGGTGGAAGTGGTTTTTGTGCTCTGTTACATCCTGTGTCACCCAGAGAACCTCCCTGCCAAGCAAAAAATCAGGAGCACTGATTTGAATCACTTCTCACAACCAGGAAAGCATTAAGTGGGAATATTGTACCAGAGCCTGGCTGTGTTTGTCATGTTTGTCTTTCTTTGATGAAAGAACTGCCACACTCTTCAGTAAAGGCTTCAGACGCAATTCAGAGCCTCTCACAAGCCCCAGTATTTGAACTTTTAGTCCAGCACAGTAGTGTAGCTTGAGAAAGAGGGTAATCTTGTAGAGATTTATTTGGAATAAACAAGTAGCAAACTGATTTTTCCCCTTTTTCCATTTATATATTTCTCCTTTTTGTTTCAGCAAGCAAAGTCAACATTGATGAGCCTGTTCTTTGGGCTTTACTTCTTGCACAGCTGTTGCCTTTTGGGTCTCTGCTTACAGCCCTTGGCTGCACTGGCTGACAGCTTCTTTGTCTACCTGCTATAGTTTTCACTGTAGAATTCTTTTTGCTAAAAATGTCATTTTTCTGCTTTGATGAGCCAGCCATTACCTGACCCTCTCTGGAGAGGAACAGAGAGAAGGACATGCACATTTGCTTTTGTACATGCAGTCCTGCAGAACAGGCTGTGCACAAGGCCAGATGTGATTTTTTTACATCAAAGTGAGATGAGGAAGATGATGTTTTAAGTTCAGATTGACTGTTCCTCTTATTTACTTTAAGCATTCAAGTACCCTTTTGAAAAACTAAAATATATTTGAGAGTGGCTTGGCATGCTCCTGCTGTATTCTTGTTTTCTCAAAATGGACTCTGGGTCCTTTTGTCACTTATTACACATTTGTCACTGGGGTGTCCCCTTCTTATGTACACCCAGGGAGGTGCTGATTGTAAAACCTTTGCTGACCTGCAGCTCCATATATTTTTTTAATATGGCTGAAATTTCACAAGCCAAGCTGTGCTGTCTCAGGTGTACATTTTGGTGCTCTTGTTCACCAGGAGCTCAGAAACATAAGTAGAGGAGTTCCCTCGGGTATCCTCTTTGTGAACAAAGCACAGGAGACTTGGAACCAGCTGGGATGCCCAGGAATAACTTTTATTGCCCTGAGAAGATGTTTCGGGAACATTTTTGAAAAGATGCATCAGCAGATCTTCATTCGTTGAAGATGGGAATAAAATCATCTTTCCAGTGGGGAGATTTGAGTGTTCAGGGACTGAAGATGGAATGAAGGGAGCACAGGTCATACATTCCTAATGAAAAAAAATTAAAAATAAGTGAGAATATAAATAGTGTGTTGCCCAACAAAATAGCCTGGATGCTTTGCAGTGTGTTGCTGATAACAGATGGCCAAAGGCACCAACACCCCAAGTTAGGGCGCTCCATCTCCAGCTCACAGGGAGCTTTGTCTCTTGCTGCTGTTGTGCTTCATTAGGAGAGATAAGAAAAACCTGAATCAGACCTGTTTCTGGTCTTTCTCAATTTCATATTTCTAAGTAGTGTCAAGGAAACTGTCCTTGTAGTTTGATGTTTTCCCCACAACAGTTTAACAGAGATACTTTTGCAGTGTCAGGGATGGATTCTGCCACTAGTGTGACTTGTTCATTTCACTCTCCCTAAAGCGGGGGGTGTCCAGCTAATGTCATGATAAATCATTTGCCAGTCCCCAGGCAATTCTTCCAGTCCCAGGATTGCTGCTTAGTCCATGTGAAATTAAAGTTCTACAGTGAGATGTATGTATAGAAAAGAAATACTGTGTGGCATTCCAAGAAACATCCACCATATCCTTTCCATGATATATCTATGATTATGTGGCTGAGAAAGGTGGTCAAATCCTTCACCACTTTTAAAGAGTAATTAGTTTTAAAGATGTCCCTACTCATCACAGCAGGGTTGGACAAGATGACCTTTAAAGGTCTCTTCCAACCCAAAACATTCTGTGCTTCCATGATAAAAGAGTAATTGGAAACTGAGTTATTCTGTCACAAACGCAGCAGAGAAGACATCTCTAACCTTTGAAACCATCATGTAGGTACCTGTAGACACTGTAGACAGCAACAAAGCTTTTCTTTTTCATGTAACTTATTATTTTATTGTGTCTTGGTTTCTTTCCCTTCATTTTCAGATCAGCATCTTGTTTACACCATGAGATTAAATGGTGCAGTTTACTAATTGTTGTAGGCAAAAGAATGAACCTTTAGAGCTTATTCTTGCAGTCTCCAAATGAGTGAAAAAAACACAGGCATTGATTTCCCTCCTATTAATTTGAACTGTAAACACAGAGTAGAAGTTTGATGGATGGTCTTATTTGTCTCTACCAGCGGATGGTGGGCTGAGCTGCTGCCTTCTCGTCCATACCCAGCATCAAAACTGAGAGGAGGGAGAGTGGTTTGCCCTACTATTTCATGGTTACAAACACAACTTTCTCATATTTTTTAGCATTTTTTTCCTAATTTGCTTAATTAATCTACTTTCCAAACAGTGAAAATAATTATTATAATGGTATAAAATGTGTGATTTGGAAATACATTGAGGAATTTTATCCTAAATTTTGTTTTAGCCTCTGTTTTTCTCTGTTTGCTGTTGCAGGTACTTTTCTACAAATCAAGCAAAAATTAGCTCTCATTCATTCCAGGCATTTCCCTTGCAGTCCTTGCAGAAGGAATTTTGTGTAAACACTTCCCCTGCATGAAAAATGTGTTAAAAAATGAAGAACAGATTAGAGGTTGTGGTTCAATTTTCTCTCTAAATACAGTCCTTTAGTTGGACGTGGAGAGGAATCAACAGGAGCACTGGGAGTGAGGGAGCTTCCAAGGGAGCTCAGCCCTTGCACTGACCCCAGCCTGAGCACATGGATGCCAGGAGAAATGTTCCCTTGGCCTGGGGACATCTGTGCTGAGCTGGACCAATTCCTGATATTTATTGATTTTTTTTAGGGAGTGTCTCATTTCTTTGACTTGCATAGGTAGCATAGTAGTAATAACAAAAAGACCTTTAGTCTAGATTTTAAATAAAAAACAAACTTGGAATAAGAGAAATGGGAAAGGTATGGAAGAGTATATGGAAATATTTCTGGTCTCTGAGGAAATACTTGACTATCACATAGAGAGCTCCCTGATAAGTGGTGGCAGCACCTGCTTCTCTGCCCTTCCATACAAGGCATTTGAGCTCTTAAAATAAGCTTATTAACAGTCAAATGAAGACAGGATAATCTTTAAATCATATGTAAATACAGAAGCTTTTCTCATTGTGATATATTGAAGCATTAAACGTAGATGCAGATTTTCCCAGTGGGAGACTAGATCAGCACAGTTAAGCACTGGAGTAGTTTGCCTCCCAAATCATCTTCTGAGAACAGAATTTCCCTTTCACTGTGCTGGATGATGATGAATAGGGATTTAGCAGCAGAGGATTATGTGGAGCTTAGATTAGTGGATGCTGCTGGTAGTCTTATACAGCTGATTAGCTTGCACAGTCCTGAGCTTCTTTCCTCCTCCGGAGCTGACCTGTCCAAATTCCAGGGCAATTTGTCCAGGGGAGTACTGAGACTTAGTACTGAGACTGCTTTCTGTCTTTCCAGCAAATGGCTCTCAGGTCAAATGCTTTCCCTATCAGCTGCCTGTTCATCACCTTTGGTATCAACATGTACCAGCCAGTGTTTGCTGGACTTTTTTGGCTGCATTCAGTCCTGTGACCTCCAAGTTAACAGTTTCATTTCAATTCCAGCACTGTGGGACACGCTGCTCTCCTCAAAAGTATCAGTAGTTTGTACTTTTGATGTATAATGCATGAAATAATCTCATTTCAGAGTCACTGGGCATGCCTCAGTCTAGACTGTCTCACAATCAAACCACCTGCTGAACCTCAGGGAAGGTGCTCAGGCTGGTCTGTCTGGTTTAGCCCAGTCTGGCTGACACCACGTGCCATTTCCTGCTCACCCACATCAGTTCAGTCATAATTACTCTTTATCTCCCAAGCAATCGTGCTGCAGATTAACTTTTTCTTTTGAGAATATGCCATTACTGTGGTGCTGTTTACACACAGAAGTGTCTCACCTTTTCCATGGGGCTCCTGTCAGCGTGTCCATGTGGAAGATGTGGCTCTGGGGGTACCAGCACAGCCGAGGATGTTGTGGTGGGTTTGATGGGCAGAGGATGTGCCACGGTCCTGCCTTTTTCTGTTACTTAACTACAGGAATTTCTCACAGTGCCCAGCTCTCCAGCCTTTCCTTCTTTCTGCTTCTTGTCCTGTCCCAGGCTAAAGGTCAAGTGCAAAGTACCTGTCAGTAAAGACACTGAAATCTGACATGATACAGGGGCCTTTGGGTCACCCAGGTAAACATGTCACTGTGCTCTCTGTGTGCAGCATGGCTGGCTCAGCACTCTGAGGCAACTGGAGAGACAACATCATCATTACAATAAAAGTACCCCTTACAACCTTAATTAAATTAAAATTAATTATCTTTATTAATCTTCCTCTGGGAGGTAGGTAAGGACTGTTAACCCCTCTTTGGAGAGGGAATGAAAAATATGGAGAGATGTGTCTATCCTGGGAAAGAAAATCAGGTGTGAGTTTAGAATGAAGAGGCCTGAATCCTGGACCCTGTGAGTGTCTTCACGTGACAGATGTCACTATTTAGTGTGCTGCTTGATGTTAATTAGTTTCTTTTGTTGGCTGATCATCTGCTGTAAGTGAAAAGGCATTGGGCTCTTTGGGTGAAATCCCTGTCAAGCTGTACTGAAACCAGGCCAGAAATCCCTATAAATCATTGTAAGTACAAAGCATTTCCATTCAACTTCTATGCTAATTTTCTTGGATAATATGATTGACCATTTTTTTCCTTTTCAATACCAATTGAATTGATAAATATGACATGTTTGAAATATATCTCCCAGGTAGTGTTTGGTTTATTATGGAACTTAGCTCTAAATGGCATTTGCATGGTCTAAATACCAAACATTATTCAGTTGTTGGATTAGTTGCCCCAGGGAATATGTATCAGAGACATTTACAGTTCCAAAGGGTTGTTAATGTTTGTTCTTTCAGCAGCCAGAGATGCCTGTTGGTAGTGATTTGGCTCCAAGGGCACAGATTCAGGAGCTGCTGGCCATGACCCTGGGGCAGGTGTGGGAATGTCCCTGGAGCTACCACCACATCCCTCAGCTGTGGAGCTGAGTTATTTGTGTCTGCTGTCATGGAACTGGGAAGAGATAAAAAGGGGTCTCCAAAGAGAAGGGGTGACACAGGAGATAGGTGGCAGAAACTTGCTGTTTTTCAGGAAGTTATGCTCTAAGGCAGATTAGGAATTTCTACCTGTTCCTTCTGCATAGTTTCTATGGGGCCTCTGTGATCCAAACTAGCCTGGCCCACTCAGACTGGTGGGATGTGCTTGTTTGGGAGCTCACTTGCTTTTCCAAACAGGAAAAAAAATTCCCTATTTTGCCAAAATAAAAGGATGGGAAAGGAGAAAATGTGCTCAGCTCAACTAGTTATACAGGTATATAAAATGTATGCCTCAAATATGCTGTAATATGTGTTTTTTCAACAGAAAAAGTTGGGACTTTCAAAATCTTACACTAAGATCCAATATTCCTTTATCTTGGTAGCAATACTGGCTCAGGGATGTCTGGCTCTTTCCTTGTTCCTCCATCACACCACAGCTCTTTTTGGGGCCAAGCAATAAACTGCACTGGTACTTTGGGCTGGTTGGAGCCGTGTGCTGCCTCCACCACTGGGAAAACATGAACAAGCAAAAGGTCATCCCAGCTCTAACCCAGATTCTCAGCTGATAAGAAGGAAGTTAGTGAAGCAAAATATTCCTGGCAGGCAGCTGACATCTGAAGGAAATTTATCTGGAGAGATGAGGCCCTCGAAAAGTGATAGTGGCAGGATGGGAAAAACATACAAAAATACAAAGTAAAATTGTGAATTAAGAAGTTCCAAGTTCATTTAAAAGGCTTCAAATTAATCTGGAATGGACTAAGCTGAATAAAGAGCATGTACCTTTAGGCTGGTGTCCCAGCCATGCTGCTGTTTAGTCAACCTTGTTTTGGGCAGCTTCATGCCCTGTTTAGCTGTAGTTCCAAGTTAATGTAAAATCTCAAATGAAGAACATACTTGATCCAAACCTTTAAAATTGCAAGTGTTAATAACCACCAGCAAATGCACAGTTGTAGCTGGAGTAGCTTTCTGTGTGGCACACAGTGAATTTGAGGAGGCTGGGAGAGGGGGCATTTGGCACCAGAAAATGAAGACTCAGAAGCCCTCAGCTCTTCCCTACAGTGGCTACACAGTTCCATTGAGGGGGAGCACATGCCAGCATCACTGGTTTGTCAGGAATACCTCAGCAATTCCAGCCACACTGACCTCTGGCACGGCTGGGAGAGCACATTCCTTCTCTCCAGTGGGATGGCCTTGCTGGCTTTAATCAGGGAAAATGGGTTTACAATCATGCCTGCTTTCAAACCAGGAGCAAGCAAACTGGGAGGATTTACTCCTGTAAGTACATACGCTAAAGCACAGCAAGCCCAGATTTTTCCACACATTTGGAGGGTTATTTTAGGAGAAACACAGGTGCATACACCCACTCTTTTGGAAAAAAAAAAATTAGGCCATGCTAATTTGACATTTTAGATAATAAAAATAAGTCCTGGAGAAGCAATCACTGATCAGCCAGAGCCTGGCAACCATCTTTGTGGAATGGTGCAGGGCATTCCTGTGAGGAACGGCTTCGTACTCCAGTGTCACAGAATCCAGGAACATGTCTAAAGGTATTTACCTTCTGACATCTGAAACTAGAACACAGTTCCAGTTTCTCCTCTTCTCTGATGGTCGACAAGCCCGTTGTGGGTGAGAAGAGAACAGAACTGTGTTCGGGATTCACAGTTGGACTTGTAACCGGATGGTTTTCACTGGCTGGTTGTGTCTGAAAAGGTCCTTCCAGGTCATTAGTGGGTACAGGAATTACAGGAAGAGCTGATACTACGGTTAATCGTTCCCACTGGGGCAAAAGGACCCGTAAAGTTATCTTGAAGACTGCCAAATGCCATTCCGAGTGCTCTGAAAGGAGTTTTATGTTTCTTTCTCTGAAGACGACTGTGATTTTCCCGGATTCATTAATACATGAAAGGCAGATCGCAGAAAGGGCCTTTGTGTTCTAGAGCTGGTGGCAGGAAGGGAGCTGCACATACCTCACTTCCCTGTCTGTCAGAAGATCCCATCCCCGTTAGATAGCAGCAAGACATTCCTGGGGGTGGAGTGAGAGTGAATTTATCTTGGGAGTGAGCAGGATTTTGCTTTGCTAAGGGAGCTGGTTTGCTCAATTCAGGAATTTTCCATTCACCTCTGTTATCCACCGGCATATAAATCCCAACTACTGCAATTAGGGCTGCCTACCTTAATTAGTTAACAGCTTTCTGCAGCTCACCTGTCCTTCTGCTGGCTCTCCTCTGTCTCCTGACTGCCTGGTTGCACCGCTTCTCCAAAAATTCCTGCTTTGGAGGTATGCTTTCATAGCCATGTCGTGGAGGGGGCTGCGTTCCTGTGCCTTGAGGAATGCTGCTGCAAGGTAGTCGTGGTGTTACACAGAGAAGGGCTCTTTGCTTTAAGGAGATAGGAAGCTGCAGTGTGGGTTTTATTGTCTTTTGGTAGATTATTCATCACTTCAGCACCCAAAAATCCTGGCAGAGGGGAAGGCTGTGTGTGGAAGTGCTGGGAGGAGTGTGTAGTGCGGCCTGAGGAGGTGGTGAAGGGCATCCCTGCTTGCCTTTTCCCTTCCAGTTCCTCTGGCATGAGTGCTGCCACTGTGTCTGGGTGGATGTATTTGCTTCAATCAGTTTAATTGAAAATATTTAACTGGCTGGATAGTTACGATTTTGTGCACTGATTCAGGGTGTAGCAGAGTCTGTTTACAGGGATGTAAAATTCAGGTTTGCAGGGATTTGCGGGTAGCTCAGCTCCATTAGCTTGAAACAACAACTGAAAAACATCCTATTTAAAGAGATGCCAACGTCACAAATCGGTTGTTAGTTCTTGCAACTGCTAGTTAGAACATGCCAAAATTATAAGCCCTCTGTTATGAATAGATATGAGAAGAATTGTTCTGCCAGTAATACAGTAGTAACACAGTGATTTAGTGCTGTTAAATCCTCATAACCTTTCTGTTTAAGAGGAACAGCAAAAGGTAATTCAGGTTCTGGTCCATAATTCCTTATAAATAGAAATGCCTGTTGACTAAATCAGGGGAGGGGTTTAAGTAGCTGCGGCTGTGTCTGGTAATTTGCCTTTTCCACCTCCTGCCCTCATTGCAGAATTAAGTTGGTCTCTCATTAAACACGGGAATGTTTATTGTTACACCGCTTGTTCCCTCCCCTGTGCCTGCCTAACTATCCCAAGGTAATGCCAGTCCCTGTTGGGAGCCCCTGCAGCAGGTGCCAGTGGGGTGGGAGGGTTTTTGGGAAGGACCTACCTCTGGCAGCAGGTGTCTTTGTCAGCACACCTGGGAGGAGCCGAGGAGGGGCCGATCCCAACCCTGCGCTTTGAACTTGTGCTACAAGAAGAAATCAACCCCCCAAGAAGAAATCACCCCCCAAGGCAGTGGTGGTGAGGAGGAAGCAGAGTTTAAAGGCTTTGGACCTGAGTGGGGTTTGGCAGAGCAGGACTTCTGTGGAGGTGACACGGAGAGCCCTCTCAGCGCTGCATTGGAATCTGAAGTCTTTCTACCGTGGGAATTAATTGGAAAAAAATTTGCAAGCCTTTGAAGAAAAACAAGTTAAAAATGCACTATAGGTGCATTTCAAAGAAAAATACCTTTCTTTCTCCTGCAATGGTTAAGCACGATCAGAGTCTGCTTTAGTCTCAAGGGTTTAACCTCAAGTGCTGCATTTTTTGTTTGCTGTAAGCCTATTAAACTCTCTGTTTCCTAGCAATAACATGTAATTTCCCCCCTATTTAAGTGAAAGAGAAGTTGGGGTTTTAATCCTGTCTGCTACAGCTGTTGCTCAAGTTTCCTGTTCAAATGCAAATAGCACCTGGTGCTATTTAGATAACTACAATCTTTGAAAAGATACTCCAGGAGCAGAGGAAGAAGAAAAGCAAGGTGTGTCTGACCCTGTTTGTTCTGCAAAGCGAGAGTGTAACCATACGCCACCACCAACCTGAACTGGAAGTTTCTGCCAGGTTTGCTGGATCCAGCACAGACTCTTTCTGGAGACAAATGGGCGGCTCGAATGGTTTCTGTTTCTTGCACAGGTATGAGTTTTCACCAGGAAGAAAAGACTTCCAGAGAAGATAAAAAGTGCCATGTTGGTTGAGGAGTTTTGCGTTGCCTGAGTGTCCTGAAAGGAGTTTACTTTGGAATATCTTGTTTATTTCTTCAAATCATTTATTGTTTTCTAGATTTTTATTTGTAGTTTTGAGAACAGTGATTTTTAAGTTTTTTTCCTATTTTTTTCCTTGTGCTGTTTTTGATCTGTGTTAGATATATGTTAGGATAAATTAATTGGAAAGTCAGGAGCAACTTGGAAGGCAGCTCTGCTATTTAGGATTCGCAGACAAGAGATACTGTATCTCTTCCTGACTAAAACAAGACTAGCATCAGATTAAGGTTAAAAACCTTTGACTGTTGAAAGTTTTAGTTGCATAAATGGTTTTTATTTCACTTGTGGAGCTACAAGTTTACTCACAGAAGAGTTTTACAGCCTCACTCTGTTTTTTCAGGGCTCTCTTACACAAGGAAACTGAAGGACTCTTTTTGGAGGGTTGTGACTTGATGTTTTCATTTGCCTACTAAATCTGACTATCCACAGGGCACCAAATGCAGTGCAGGTCTGTGGAAAAGCAGAATTGAGTGTTTTTAAAGATTCCTAAAGGAGAGATTTAGAAACTTGTGGAAAATTTTTAAGGAATGCCTTAAAGAAATTAGCATTATTCTGATCTCTGTGAACTTATAAATAAGACAGAAGCAGCAATTCATCGGAAGGGGAGACTCCACTCACAAGAATATCAGCTTTCATGGGAGAAAAGCAGGTATAAAGAATGAACAATTGCTCCTGAGTTGGAGAAGAACAGCAAGGATTCACCGGCAGATCTTTTCTTGCTTAATACTCCTCTGCTTTGCCTCCTGCTGTTTCATCTTCAGCCTAATACTGGACTCAGAACAGGTTCCCTGGCTTTCACCAGGTGCCTTTTGGAAGGTGGGTATTGGGAGTGTGAGCAGGTGTGCCCAGTGTGCTTCCCATGATACCAAAGGCACCCTGGAGAGGAGAACCCACACAGGAGCTGATTTGCTGGGTCATGTTTTCTCTCGTGACACTCCTTCCCCATGAGCATCTTCAGGTGGGTGTGAACAACTGACACGGAACTGAGCCAAGGTGTAGCCTTGGATTGTCCTCCTGCCCGCACCGCTAGCGGCAGCTTCCCGGCAAAATGATGGAAGAGATCTCCATAGTGGTGGCCTATGATGCCCATGTGTTTAGCCAGCTGTGTGAGGAAGATTTGCTGGCCAATCTGGTGGCAGTCAGCAAACCCAAAGCTGTGGTAGGTGTTGCTCTTGCTCCTTTGCTAATAATGCCTAAGGTTATGCTCTGTCCTGGAGTCAACTGAAAACTATTTATTCCTTAGTTTCTATTTCTTAGTTTCTCTATTTATTCCTTAGTTTCTCCTTTATTACTTTTATGGAAATTTGCTGTCGTGCATCAACAAAATGAAAATGATTTATTTCAGAAGAAATAAGATTATTCAAATATCTTTCTGGGTGGCTAAGTTTACAAAAAGGTGATTTGCTTAGTAGGATCATAGTTAAAATATTGTTTTTTAAATAATTGAAATAATTAAGCCAGCAAATGACTGACCTCCTCTAACTGTTAGGCACTAAGTGGTGTAAACACTTTCTGTGTCTTAGAATGTCAGTTAAAAGATAAGGGTAGATGCTGGTTCTGGTGGTGCAGGTCACTCTCATCACTAAATCTAGAGAATCCATCCTTTCCTTGGGAGTGGTGATGTTCCACTTTTATGTTCTGCAATCAGCATAAATATCTGTGAAAACCTTTTAGTTGAATGACCACTTCCTTTTGTTGTAAGTAGCATATCTCCTTATGTAAGTGACACCTAGAGTGGCCACCTTCCTCCCTTCTGAGGATCCCAGTGCTTGGAGGGACCTGCAGGCTCTGAAATTTGGTGCCAGAGTTCATTTTTGGTCTCAGGTGAGACCACAGCTGAGCCCATGTGGGAACCAGGCTGCCTAGAAGCAGTCAGAGGGAGTGTTTGAAAATAAAAATGCATGTATAGGTGTTGAGCTTAATGTGCAAAAAGACATTTAAAGGCTCAATACAAATCAGCTAATTATTTAGCAGCCAAATTAAGCACTTAAATATGCACATTTGGGGCTGTGTGTGTTTGTATCCAGGGGTTCCTCAGCTGGAACAAAGGGGGGTCTTCTTGGAAAAGGAATGTTTGTTTTACTGTATCTTGTGTAAAACCCCCCTGCCTGTATTTCCTGCTTTCCTCTCTATTCTCAGGAGATCTCTGGTGCATGAGCTCATCTCCTCCATCTCCCATAGGATCTTAATTTGTGTTTTGCTCAAACCCTTTTATTATGATGCTTTTTCCTGTCTGTGGCCTCCTCTAGGCCAGAATTTCCAAGGTCCATTATAACAGTTAGACAATAAATAGGGAAATTCAGAATGGACAGAACTGTGTGCTGTAATGTGACCTGGTTGGAGGCTCACCAGCATATCAGGAGTCACATGCTTTTCTCATGCTGGATACTTTTAAACACCGCAGCCTTCCCTCTCCTTGTGCCATAGCTGATTGCTGTGGCAGCAAGTATGGCTTTGCCTGGAAGGCCAGAGCAGTACCTTCCCTTCAGACAGATCCCGGTGTTGCAATGGGATTAACCAGAGCCAGGTACCAGCGGCTCTGGGAGAGGCTCCTGGAATGACTCTCTGAGCAAGTGATAACACTTGGGGTTTCCTGGGAGCCTCCTGCCCTGAGCTGCTGGCATGTTCTAGAGCCAGCACTTGCAGTTGTTAAATTAAAATGCCTGTGGTAAGAAAACATTTCATAGGTGGCTTATTTACTTATTTACATACTTACTTTGGGCAGTGCTGCTATGCCAGCCCAGCGAAGGGCTCTGCAGTTCTGGGCAGCTGCAGAGCAGAGTAACAGGAATCACTCTGTGGATCTCCAGATTCCTTTGGATCAGCTGCGAGTGACCAGAGGAGAGAGGAACTGGTGTTGAAAGCACCACATGACAGCTCCAGCTGATTTTTGCCACTCTGAGAATAAGATGAAATAAGGTCTTTTTAAAAAGTATTGTGGTAACTATACTTTAAACATACTTTAAAAAGTATGAGGTAACTACTTATCTCCCAGTAAACAGAGAACAACTGTGAGAGGAAAAGTATCATTATTACTGTTATTTAGGAACTCTGAATGATGGACTTTAGTGTAAGGGTGTGTTCTAATCAACTCTTTTTTTTTTTTTTTCCTGAATCAAAGAGTATTAACCTGGTCTAGTGGAAGGGGGGTTGGAATTAGATGGTCTTCAAGGTCCCTTCCAGCCCAAATCATTCTGGGATGCCATGTTTCATTGCCTTAAGAAATGCTGTGTTTACATAGGAAATACCTAACTGCTCTGTAAACTGGTTTTGAAGGATATTAACTGAGCAAACCATGGTGCAAACAACCTGAGGAGGTTTAAGATGAAGCTCCTCAGGATTATGATAGGATTAGACAATGCGTGGGAGTCTGCTCTCTGAAGAGACAGGACCTGATGACTCAGTTTCTCTCAGTTCTCTGCTGTGTTTAATCATGGGACAAGCTGACAGTTGGGATAAGTTGGGGCAAATCCTGTTGACTCTCCCGCGGTCATTTCACCAACTTGCACAAAGGGATGTGCTGCAGGGAGGCTTTGCATAGGTTTTGTTTATTCTGAGAGGTCATATTAATAGCACAGGTATTGTGCAATCTGGGATTTTTATCTTAGTTTGCAAAATTCAGTTCCATTTATTTTTAAAGGTGTTTCTATTACGCTGCTCAGATTGCAGAGAATAGTTTGAAAAAACAGTTCTGCAAAGGCTTTCATCCTGTTCTGCAGTTTGGATGCCAGGATGGTCTTGTTGCAAGATTCCTCCTTGGTAGCTCCTTGTAGTTCCTGTGGGTTGTGCCAGGGTGCCCAGGAGTCCCTTTTGCACAGAGAGCCATCTGGGGGGACAAAGGGCAAACACCCAAAGCCAGGCCAGGTGACAGCTGTGTGTGTTCCTTGTGCCTTAGGCGACCCCTGCACAACCTTCTGACGCGTCCAGCACCACACATAGGTCTGAACTCCTTGGGCACAGTCAGAATTACCTAATATTGTCCAGCTGCTGTCACTCCTAGCTGTGTTTTTCAATGGAAAACTTGAATTTTTTCCTGGAAAGCACAGCAGTGTTTTTGTGGTGTTGCTTTGACACTCATAAACAATTAAACAGGATGTGGATGATCTGAGATAAGGTTTTGTTAAATCTGCTCCAAAGCGGCACCGTGTGACAGCAATACCCCAACATAATTTTAATAGAATTAGTCATGTTGCAGTGTGACCATGACACATGGTTGTTTTGTTGTGTGGTCTTGCTTTCAAGATTTCAAGTTGTTCTGAAACTGCCTTGCACAGATATGCAAAGCAGCACAGAGAGGTGGACTGCTGCATAGCTTGTGCAAAAATTGAGCAGCTTTAGTCTGGGGAATTTCAATTCTCAGCTTATCTGCAGAAAACTTGGACTCAAGAGGTTATAAAAATGCTATTCTAAGTGGTATAATCCTCTTAATCCAGAGCTGAAGGACGTTCTTCTGGAAAGCTTCATTGTATTTCCATTTGCCTGCCTGCCTTGCTGTGTGTAGCTCTCTGTTCCAGGGAATTATTGCCATTTCACAGGAACAATTGGTAGTTACATGCAGGCAAACTCTATCATGTGGATTTTTAGGCTCTCAGCTTCCCTTCAAGCCAAACTGAGGACGTTCGAAGCGGGTGGGTGAACTGCGAAGAGAGAGAAAAGCTTGGGTGGCCTGGGAGGAGTATGGGGTGTAGTGGTCCATGGGTTGAATTCTTAACTGGCATCAGCTGAACATTTCTGAGGGTGGATGGTGGGGCTGAGAGTGTTTAACATCTTCAGGCCTAGACACCAGAAGAGGATACACCCTCTTTTCAGGTGGCAGAAGGTGTGAGGCTGCATCTCACTCCCTGAATCGAGTTCTAAGCCCCCCAGAAGTCCCCTCTGAGAAAAGAATATTCGCGGTTTGGAGCAAGTGTGAGCAGAGGACCAACAACAGAGGAAGGCAGGGGACTGACAGAGGGATATGAGAAGGTTGGGGCAGCTTAGCCTGAGGGAAGCTCAGGAGGAATCTAATTGTAGTCTGCCACCTAAAGGAAGGTCCTAGAGAGGAAGGAGTCAAACTTTTAGCCACACAGTGGTAAGACAAGGAATAGTTATGATTTGCAGCAGAGCCAGTTGTGGTTCAGCACAAGGGAAAGCAGTTCTGCCCAGGGAGACCTTGGTAACTCCATCCTTGGAGGCCTTCAGGAGCAGCACGCTTGGACTTTGAAGCTGTCCCTGCCTGAGCAGGAGGTTGGTCTGTGTGCCCCTGGAGAGCCCTTCCAGTCACAGTTTTTCCTTGAGTCTCTGATTCTGCCTGTGTGGAGTCTTGTGGGGTGGAGGATTAATTGAACATATTTTTGCAGGATTATTTTGGTCAGCTTGCCATCAAGCAGAAGGGAGAGAGGGCTGTGGAGGAAGAGCTAGGCCTTGCCCAGCCAAGGGCAGGATGCTTTCCCAGCATGTGCCTCCTGTTCCCCCTTCCCCCATGCTTCCCAGAGAGCAGAGAAGTTTCCAAACTTGTGGAAAAGTCCCAGATTCTTGGGACTGATCCTGTCTCTTAAAGGGATTCCACCCCAGCTGAAGGACTACTGCTTCATGCTGTAGTGAAGTCCTGTGGACATTTGCTCTAGAGTGGGGACAGTGGTGTTTCAATGGAGGAGGCTGTTTCTAGGAATTCAAATACTAGTGTGTGCAATTTCTGGTTCTCCTTGTTCTTTGCTGCTCTTTCTATCCGTGTGTCATCCACAAATCCTATTAGCAGGACTGTATCTTTCACTTCCAGGCCACTGATGTAGTTTTTGATAGTGCTGCATCTTTGAGCCCCAGAAGACACACAGAATGTCATTAACTAGACATGAAAGATGTCATTGAATGATTCCCTTTGACAATGGCTTTTTTGAACCATTTCTTGAGCTTTTTAATTCATCCTTTATGACTATCAGATACTCCTTGGAGGAGGGGGTTGGGCTTTAAGAAAAGAAATCTCTCATGTGGTAGTGAAGCCAGGGCTAGAGAGGACTGTTATAACTGTAAGGTTACTTTTATCAATGAAACCTGTAGATAAGGAATAAAATAGAACCTAGTTTATAGAATGAGATTAGTGTGGAACCAGTTCATCAGCTGGATCCTTATCAGCTCTGCTGAGTGTTTCTGTGGGTTCCTGGTTTCAGCTCACCAACCAAAGTCATCCAGAGGGGTTGAGTGGTGGTGCTTAAATGTTGACAATACAGAGCATTCCTGTGCTCTGAGGGAATCTACTGTTTTAGGGATTTGCTAAAAACAAACAGGAGTGGACCAGAGATCTCATCTGCTATTTCTGTTCTCCTTCTGCTCTGCATAAAAACCTGCAGCCTGATTTCTGACAGAGCTGAGCAACAGCTCTGGACAATAATGACTCCTCTGAATCATGACTACTTTTGATCTCTAATTATTAATGGATATGAGCAACCCTTAGGAATTCTCTTCTTTTCCATATGCTTTAGAATCCCATTCAGCCTAATGGAACTCAAAGAATTTAACCTTTTTTTCCTTCTGCATTTAGTTGTAATTACTACTTTATTTGTTCTTCATTAATAACCTATATTATTTCCTAGTTATTTTATTTTTTTATTCATGTCTGAAAGCATTTCTTCTTGCTGCCTTTTTATAATTGTCATTGGATCAAGAAAGAATTATGTCTCATAGACATTTTATAAATAAAAATAGAATTTTAAAATATTCAAAGGAGAGCCATATCAATATTTTGGAGCTTCCTCAATTTCTTCTTAAAAAGAATTTCAAGAAAATCAATACAAGTTTTTCTGGGCACTTAAACTCAGCTTCTGTTTCTGTCATCATTACAAGCCCATTTGGCTGAAGAATCTTGAAATAAGTTTCTAGACAGTATTAGTCATATATGGCCAGTACATTCATAGACTTGGAAAGGAGTGCTGAAACTACAGGAAAGGCAGTCTCTTTATAGAAGTCCAATTTCTTAATTACTAGAAGTTGCAGATGAATGTGTTAGTTACAAATATTCCGTCTTCATTGTCTACAACTATTTTCATTCCTTTTGAACCCAGTTCTCAAAAGAATTTGGCATACTTTGTGTGCTGAGGTTGGACAGTGTATTTCAGTGGTTTTTATTGTGTTGGGTTTGTGCTTTCATGCACCATTTACTACGTAAATTTTTCTCTTTATTGATTCCTTCTACCTGTGTCAACATGAGCTCCTATTTATTTGTCTCATGAGCTGAGATTGTATTTATTTGTCTATTACCTTGGAGACCACAGAAGCCAAGTGTGTGGGCAAGAATGAACACGCAGATTGTCCACACTCAGGGCAAAGTTCCAGAGGCAACACTAGAACAGGGTAACAGGAATCCAGTTATCCCAGAACCCAGGGTCTCGTTCTTCCCATGACCAGAGGAATGGAAAGTGGTATAGACAGATGGGACAGAGAGCTCAGGATAAAAAAGGATGGCATGCTGCTGGTCCCAGAGGGTGGAAATGGTGGAGCCAGATGTTGCTGGTAATATTACCTGACTTTGTTTCCCAGAGGAAGTGCTTGCTCTCCCTCTGTGGAAGCTCTTTCCCTTCAGTGTAGCAGCAGCTTGGCTTTCCTGCTGAAGCTGGCAGCACAGACACATTTCATCTCCTGACATCAGCCCCTCCTGCCTGACACAAATGCTGTGCTTCGTGCTTTTGTCAGTGCTTAAGGTGCTGTTGGGATTTTTCCCTGCTGGGTGAATAAGTAGCAGGTCTGGAGTCCACTGGTAATCGCTGAGCCTGAGGGGGTCTGGGCTAGACAGGTCTGTGCATGGTGAAGTGGCAGACAGCTGGTGGGAGTGGTGATGGAAGCATAACTGGGGTAGGGAAAACAGCAGAAGGTCTAAAAAACCCCAAAGCAGCCTTGTGTGTACAGGTTTGGGAATGGGCTCCTTTGTGTGTGGGGGGGCTGATGAGCTGTGCAGTCCCATCCCCAGGGATGCTCTCCAGCAGCTGCTTACACCACATTAATGGCCAAACAGTGCTTCTAAACTGCCCTGCCCTTCCTCCAGCCCCCAGCCACTCCATACCAAGGTGTTCTGCAGGTACCACAATGGATGAACAGTGCAGATAAGGCAAAACCTGAATTCATTTGAGGTGTGGAGGGAACCTTCTCAGCTGATGAAAAGTTAGAGAGATAACAGGACAAGGCACGGGTCAGTTGTTGCACCAAAAGGCTGTGCCACACTTTGATGAGCCTTCCTGATACCCTGGATTGGACTCTGCCCCACTGGCATTTTCAAAATGCTGATCATTTAGAGTGTGACTTCAAAGAATATTTTTTTAGGGTTTTAGAGGTTTTGTTTACAGAGCTGGCAAGCAGAAAAAGGCAATACTTTTGAGAGGATGTGGTAGGAGTTGTGTTAGTTGCTGATAAAAGTATTGGATATAACAGAAGGGATTGTGGAGCCCTGAATATAAATATAGAGTCATAGAATCACAGAATGGCCTGGTTTGGAAAGGATTTTAAAAGACCATCTTGTTCCACTCCCTCCCTTAGGCAGGGACACCTTCCACTGTCCCAGATGGCCTTGGACACTTCCAGGGATGGGGCAGCCACAGCTTCTCTGGTCAACCTGTGCCAGGGCCTCCCCACCCTCACAGGGAAGAATTTCTTTCCATTATCCCATCTAACTCTTCCCTCTGGCAGTGGGAAGCCATTCCCCTGTCCTATCACTCCAGACCCTTGTCCAAAATCCCTCTCCAGCTCTCTTGGAGCTGCTTTAGGCACTGGAAGGGGCTCTGAGGTCTCCACAGAGCCTTGTTTTCTCCAGGCTGAACAATCCCATCTTTCAGAAGACATACTTAGCTGGAAACTGTGCATTACATATGTTGAATGTTACGGGTTTTACAGCCTTGGTAAAACCAGTAGTTTGAACCTGGTTACTGATCAGTTGCTGGCTTTTTGTTGGCAGTTGTGAGGTAGGTCTCACAACTGGTGTTAGTTCAAGGATAAATAAGGTTGGAAGTGAACCCTAAGGCTGTGTATTTGGGAGAGGCTGTTTCTCTGCTAGATGGTGCAAGAAAATTCCCAGAGAATTTCTCCTGAATGTCTGATTCTGTTGTCATAAGGATGGTGATGAAGACTTGTCTTCCTGCTCGCTCTTCTTTTCTCTTGCTGTGATGTGCTGAGAAATGCAACCAAAGCTCTGAAGTTGTTGTGGGTATGGGTTAGATCTAAATCAGAGTGAATGATGTACCTTGAAGTTTGCACAGTCACCAAGGAGACACATAAAACCTTCAGCACCAAATGCAGTATGTCAGAATGTGTGTGTATGTAAGACACACAGAATCACTTGGAGCTGTTTCATTGTGAGGAACAAACCAATGAACAAACCAATTTTCCTGGGCTGGGAAAACTGCTGCTGCTCACAGGAACTGTGTTACCCAGAGCAGGGCCTTGTCCCAGCTGGCTGGACAGTGTCACTCCCCCATTTATCTGATCCTCATAGTGCCTGTGGCATATGCAGGTAGTTTCATTTAGCCTGGATAGTCTTTGGTAGCAGAGGTCTCCTCGTTCAGGCATTGTTTAAGTTAGATTGGATAATAAAAATGACCTGTACACAGATACTTTCCATCTAGAATGTTTCTGATATCCTTCACCACAGTTCTCCTGCTGACCAGAGCCATTGAAATGCAAAGTGTGTGCTGGCTGACAGCGTGGGTCTGGCTGTTCTGTCCCAGTGTGTCTCAGTGCTGCAGCCCTTATCTGTACGGGAGAGGAAGCTCTTGTGTCTGGGGGAGCTGTGAGACATCAGCTGCAAGTACAGAAAATAATCAGCCATTTCCAAGCACTGCTTTTCAGCTGCTCAGGGTGTCTCTTCTTTGCTAAAACAAACAGAGTTGAAGTGGATAATAAACCCTCCATATATCAAAGTGAAAATGAAATTTTACATGCAGAAAGCCAGTCTGAGGATCTGAAAAGGATCTTTTCCTTGACCCTTTTTTTTTCATGCAGGTGACCCTGCAGCCTCTCAAACACAAGCACGGTGGTCACTGTAAAAGTGCACATCAGTGTTTAGAGTTACAGTTCAGAGAATCCAAATTCCATGCTCTTTTCCTGTGTTGCTGCAGGATCATACAATGGGGTTTACTGAATATCTCCTGGTCTCAGCTTACTCATTTTAACTTAACTATTTTGCTAACTGAGCCTAACTAAGCAGATCTTTAAACAACAGGACTAGGGAAGAATAATGGGTTCTGCCAAGTTCAGCAGGTTTAGATGAATGGAAATACATTGTAGACATTAAAATCTGACAAAAGGATCTGGTGTTGGAAATGATCCAGCATCGCTGACTCTGCTGCTGTGAATCACAGTAAATGGTACAGGTGCTCTGTAAATTTTGCAGCCTGCCTTCCCCTTTTTAATATAAATGCCTGTGGGTGTCTCGCTTGCAATTGAGACATTTTCATAAAGGACTGACTTGGAAGAATTGCATAAAAATTCACGTCAAAGTTGGTTTCCTTTGCCTCCAGCCAGCTTTTGGGTTGGATTTGTGTCATCCTGGAGACTCGGTTCAGGAATTCTTAAACCTACAGAGGTGGCAAGGAGCTGACTTGCAGAAGGGGTAAAACTCTTCCCCTGGAAGGAAGGGATACTCTCAGATGCTGGGGTGGAGCTACTTCTCTAACGTCAAAAGATTTGTTCTGTCAGTTCAGTTTCCCAACACGAGGTGGAGAGGTGCTGTTGTGCAGCAGGCACTCAGGCATTCAGCAGATCTCTCCAACACAGCCTGTGCTTCCAAGGGATTTCAGGGAACATCTCCTTCCCTACGGCTTAGATGGTAAAATGGCATCTGACAGTCAGGGCTTTTACTGTGCCCCAAAACCAGGGTGAGACGGAGTTTAATGAGCTGTGTGGTGTGGGGTTGAGTGGGACTGTCTGGGTCCTGAGTGTGATGCTGTAGTTTGGTGAAACACTGATGATGGAGGCTCCTCCACTGGATTTCAAACCCGCTTGTTGTCAATGGGCCCTTCCTTGCCTTGTAATTCTTTAAGCTGTGCTCCAGCCTGTGAATTTTCTTTAGGTAGCAGCTGATTTTAATCTCTACATTAATTTTTACAAATGGATGCTGCAGGTTTTTTCCTGTATGGACTATTCAGCACAAAGAGTTTTGTGAGGTATTATGATTTTTTTCTTTGTCCTCTCAGATTCCATGCTTGTGGCTAAGATCTCATTGAAGATACGATTGTTTACATTGTATTGCATAAAAGCCAAATACGACTTCCCACTGACCCCCTCTAAAGTCTAATCCAAGAGACAAGTCTGTTGTGTCAATGTATTCCTGTAGGGTTTGTTCTTTCTTTTTGATTGCTCCATCCTCCCCCCCAAAAAATGAACAGCTTACCTACTTCTGAGTCTTATTCCCAGTGGCAGGATACTTTTGACAATCACATTTTACGGAAAAGACAATGGAGTTACTCATAGCACTGATTCAGTTTCTTCATCTATCATTGATACATTAAAGCCTTCATCTGGCCTAATCAAGTGCTTAAATAGAGCTGCATTCTTTAAAGAAGAGCTGCTTCCTTAGTAAGATCTGCTGTAGTTGTATTTTAAATATAAAATATTAACTGGAACAAATTGGTACAATTTTGAGTGTGAACTAAGACAACACATTTGCTTGGAAATGTTCTGTCATCAATATGCTGAGGTTCTGTTTCAAGCTCACAGGCTTCCTCTGACACGCACAGAACCAAGCATCATTTTGAGGTTAAGTTGCTTTTGATACTGTTTTAAATTTTAAGATGAAGAAAATTAAGTACACAGAAGCATAACTCAGATGTCCTCAAGAGTGGCACAGGTAGTGTAGTCCTGTGGGAGCCTCTTGCATCTGGTGCTCCTGGCTGTGTGCAGGGGCTGAGCTGGTCCCAGCATCCCTGAGCCAGGCTCCCAGGCGTCACCTCTGCTTGGAAATGGTCCTGCTTTGCAGCAGTGGGAAGAGTCTGGGGTTTTGTGGGGATCACAGCCTGGGATATGTGTGGGGGATGGATAAAAGGGAGGCTGGGCTGCAGCCATTGCCTGTGGTCAGTCAGTGCTGGGGAGTCTTGTTTTTGGAGGGGAACAAGACCCTCAGCGGGAAGCTCAGCGGGAAACACCAAGCAAATCCATCACCAGTGAAACAAAAAATTACATCACCTGCTTCAAAGAATGGGAAAGGAAAGCATTGCATGCTTTCTTAACTGGCTTGCCTTTTTTTTGTCTTCTACATTATGGTGAGAACTAGAGAGGAAAAAATGTTCAGAGCACAGAGCTCACAGAATACTGGCTGTGTTGTTAGTGTGGTGGGACTGTGTTTTTGTCTTTATACATATTAAAAAGAAGTGGGAAGCTGGAGAAGAGAGACCCTGCTTAGTCTGCCATTGTGGGGGTGCCGGAAATCAGAAATCAGGTAATAGGATTTCTCTGTCTGGATCAGCCCCCGGCTGTCTGCAATATGTTCAGGAAATCACTTTACATCTCTGCTTCCATTTCCTTGGCTGTCAAATGAACATAATGATAACTTGCCTCCTCCGAGCACTCGGGCTGCATTAGAGCAATAAAGCATTTGGGAGGAAGGAGTCATAGGTGTGTGATTTATGAATCCAGCAAGGTCAGGCTGAGCAGCCAGAGAAATCTCAGAGTGAGGGCAGGGCTCCTGGAGCCGAACAGATGCCATTGCTGGGCACACTGCCCATGCCCAGGAGTGCCCCAGGAGGTGAAGCAAATCCTTCCAGCCCTATCTGAACAGGGGGCAGCCAAAAACAAAGTATTTTTGTTTCTCACCTGCCATGTATCACCTCACTGCAGCGAGTCCTTGGAGCATTTGGTGCCATGGGGTTTTCTCAGAAAGAGGTTTTGCCTGTTCAGTTCTTCTGTGTGGATGTTTTATTAAAATGCTCTGCGTGACTTTTTCCCATGTACAACTAGTTGTAACATGGTTTTATGCTTGAACACAATAAAAAAAAAGAGTCAATGAGATAAAATATTGAGATAAACAGATGAGCAATATTTATAAACCATAAGAGTCTCCTAAATTTGATAACCATTAGTTTGAGCCAGTATACCCCATGGTGCTGAAGAAAGAGAAAAATCAATATTGCTGAGGCTTTTACAGAGAATTTATGAGCACTTTGTTCAGGATCAGTCCATGAAGACTGAAGCATAGCTAGCACTATGCACTTACTTATGAAAGGGCTTACTGAAAAGTCCCTTGTTGAATTCACAAACTGTTCCAGGGAATTAAACGGAGGAATATGGAAATGGGCTTTTAAATATTTTTTTTCCATTTATTAGTGTATACTCAGAAGAAGAAAGTGCTGTAATAAATTATCAAACTCCTCTGAGTAATGTGGCTGAATAGACAATAGCAGTGAAGCAAAGTTCTTAAGCATACCTGTTCCAGTTTGTGTTTTATGAGATAAGTGGATTAGTATGGGCTGTTTCCTAATAGGAATTCCTTCCCCTAGCCCTTAAGATAGACTTTCACTGTATTTAGGTCCTACTTCCCAGTTAAGTGTAGCATAAATAGATTTGAATGTGCATCAGTCACAATATTCTCTCAAGGAGCATGGAAGCTGTTTTCTCTGTCACATCTGATGCTTACACTTTTTGTGATTTGGTCCCTGTTTCCAGGTATATTTACTGTCAGTATTGATAAGAAAGTGTGTTTGACTGGAGAGCGTGCCAGAGACATGGACCTCCCCTCAGCCCAGGCCATGGCCATGGGTTGCTCCTGTAGTGGGGAGAGAGGGAGCTGATCCCACACACAGCCCCAGAAGACCATTTTTATGGTCCTGCTCACTGCTGTGAATTAAAATACCAAAGTAAAGGAGATCAGCATTGAGAAGTGGTTGTTAGTGAGTGGAAACAGGTGAAGACAATGGAGAGCAGAGTTAAATGAAGCAGGTGACTTGTGTTCTCCCCTGCTGATCACACAGTTTGTGATGTGACATGTTCTTTTCAATTTCTGATGTTGTTAAGGCAGATTATGAAGTGCCGGATATACTGCAAGTTAAATTCTGCCTCATCTTGAGAGAGAATACAAGGTGAAACCAGAGAAACAAGGCTACTCTCTGGCAGTGTAGAAAGCTAACAGTTTAGAAGGTGCTAGAAGAGCTGGAGACTGCTCTCTGCTGTGTGTGTGTGAGGGTTGTGTCAGTGAGAAGCAGCAGTGACCTCCTGGTGCACAGGCTCAGTCAGTGAGGGACAGCTGTGGCACAGTGCTGGGTGTGGCCATCTGGGTCACAGCTGTGCTTTGTGTCCTCTTGGTAACAGTTACATACTCACATCATTAACTTTGAGGCTGTGTTTTGTTCCTGTCTTCTGGAGTATAGAGAGTTTTGTTCACAAGCAATCTGAGCAAATCTGGTGGTTGAAGTGAAAAGGAGATGTTGCTCCAGGCAGCTGAAAGAGTGAGGTTGTTGGTGGGTGTCTGGAGCCCAGGACTAGGCTGAGGTCAGCAGCACTGCTTACTGAAGCATGAAGGGTAAAGGGTTGTGACTGTGCAATTTGTACCTTTCCTTTCAATTCTCCTCCCTATTTACACACAAAAAAAATCTACCTTGTATCTCCTGTCCCTTCGGACAATGAGATTCTTACTGAAGCACTCATGCAGCTGTGTGGATGGGAGGCTTGTCTCTCTCCCTGTGTAGGGAGATTTAGTTCTTACATGCACTTTAAAGGTTTCAATGAAAAGCATCAAGAATGAGGAAAATCTTTGGTTGAACAGCTCATCTTCTAAGTTACACCTGTGTTGTGCCTTTTTGCTATGCTGCTCCACAATGTCTCCCTTGTATTTATTTCATATCCTGCTGGTTGAATATCAGAGCACAAACCTCTGCAGAAGCACAGGAGAACTGGGTTTGGAGGGTGTTCTCAGAACACCCCAGCCTGGGAGCCTCGATCTGCTCCTATGAGTGAGCCAAGTAGGCCTGGTGGAAGGAGGGGATGGATGAGGGTTCAGATGTGTGATGGGTTTGCTTCATTTAGAACATTCCTGTGAAATGGTTTCTTATTCCTGACTACTAAGTGGCCTCGAAAGTTCAGGTTGCAGCTGAGACAAAGCTTGAGTTGTGAGTGTTGTTTAATTGAAATGTGTAAAAGCATCCTGGATTTGGACATTTTCATTTCACAGTGTTTTCCACTATTAAGTGTCATTAAAGTGGAATTTTCTTGTATATTTGCCCAAAGTGCTTCTCTGTGCCTTCAGCTTCCATCAGCCATTATGGAATTAGTGCAGCTTTATTAGTGCTCCCTAATGTGCTTTGCACATCATGGGGTTTATATTTGCTACCTGTACCTCCCTGTGCAGCAACGCTGAGCACTTGCCTGGTCACTCCCTGTACTGCAGAGCAAGGAGGTGCTCGGCTGAAAACCAGTAAAGGGAAAAACACCACCAAATCTATATGGAAACACATATCTTTGCTCACTGGCAGTAGTTTTTTGCCCTAAGGGAAGGTGACAGTGGCATGTCCTCACACCAGGAGGCAGCTAAACATGATCAATGCAGGCAAGAGGAGCAGATATCTGCATAACAGATCCAGGGAAAATGTTGCAGTTTTACAGTTACAGTCCATGGTATTCGGGATCTCTCCAACTGCCAGCAGGTGACCCCAGTTCTGCTGTCAAAGGTCTCCCAAGAGATGGGATGTCTCTCTCAAATGTGCCCAACTAAAAGGTGATAGGAAAGCAGAGGATCCCCATGCTCTGTTTAAAAGATCACAGGTTCCTTCTGTGCCATGTTTGAAGTGGAAGCAGTGTCTCTCCAGGACCAAGCAGTCTGGAATTTGAGCTTTCTGTGTGGCTGTTTAATGAATTCGTTTGTGATTTCTCTGAGCCAGCTCCGTTTCCCTGCACTGCAGTGTCTCCACCTTTGCCTAGGAGGGTTCTGATGCCAGTCTTCATGAGGACATTGGTCAAAGGCTGTAATTTAGACATTAATACTCACTTAGCAATAAAAACCATTACTTGGATCTCCCCAGGGAATTGTCCAGTCCTTTTGTATGAGCACTCCTTTCTTCTCATCTCACTTTTAACAGTTGTCTTGCTAAGGCATTGGTTTGGTGAATCATACAAATCAAAGTATGTTTTCTTCTCCCCTGTTCTTCCACTCCTGTTGTTCATGCTTTTTTTTTTTTTTTTCTTATTACTCCTATTAAAATGTCTCTACTTCGCTCTTGTTTCCCTTTAAATGTTTGAATAATTAGCAGCAGTGGGCACAGAAAGATTTCTGTCGATGTGAGCTGTATTGGTAAGTGTTTGACACGGTTTGCTGAGTAGGGAAGGGGGGGCAGCAGGGAGAGACTTTTATTCAGCAGCAGCTTTCCAGCACTTCCTCAGTTTCCTGTTTGCAAGGAGAGCTTTCAGACAGCCTTTCCGGTGTTCCTCTAATCGTTAAATGCATGTTTCCCAAATCTATTCCACAGGTGCCAACGAAAAAGCTGAAGAAATATGAGAAAGAGTACCAAACAATGCGAGAGAGTCAGCTGCAGCAGGAGGATCCTATGGACAGATACAAGGTAGGGAGATGCTATACAGGACCCTGTTCCATTGGTGGATCCCATGGGGAGTGATTTGGTTCCAGTGGTTAAGCAGAGGTGTGTGTACCACGCTGACCTCCCAGGATATGCCCACGCAGACCTTAGGGAAGTGAAGTGCCAGGTGAAACTCATCCCCTTTCTTGAACAAGCACTTTGAACTTGATGGGGTTTTTTCCAGGAGTATTTCAGTCATAATTTGTAACTCTCAAGACATCTGCAAGTAGCCACATATAATATTTTTCTTCTTTCAGTTTATATGTTTGTAGGTAACTCTCCTGCTGTTGCACTTTTATGGGAGATCTTCATGAGCCGCAGAAACAAAGGGTGATTCTCAGCTACAGACACAAAAAGGAAAAAATACACATTGTTCTAGCGCAAGCTGTGTGCAGTGGCCTCCACAGAGACTTTGGAAGATGAATTCTTCCTTGGCTGATACGATCCTTGTTTTTCATTCCTCTTTATACCAAGAGTTAGTAATATTTTGTTTTGATAATGCCTGGTATGGGGGGACCCAGAACTCTCCTCGGGTCCCTGCAGTAGAATTAGTAGTGATGGATATCCTGCTTTAGGGCAGCAGAGAAATAAAGGCTCAGTTGATAATATGATAGCTTGATAGTTCACCAGCAAAGAACAGTTCTTTAATTTTGGATTAGCTTTGCTTATCTCTGCAATATATTTGCTTTCGTTGTCACAGCTGCATTCTATTGCTGTAGATTTTGTGTGCTGGAGGCTCTGCCTCTGGGCACAGACTTCACTGAGTGTTCAGGATCTAGTTATTGCTCACCCTGTTTTGAACAATTCCATTTTCTCTGGGTGAAGCTGCCAGAGGTGAAGCACTTTACTGCCCACTGCCCAGGGCACCTGGGAACTGACATTGCTTATATATCCCTTTACTGTTTTCCTGCTGTTCTTCATTGTGCCTTAATATGTTAAGTGACATTGTGCCAGGAGTGTGCAGTTGTGAATTATCACATGGGGTGCAACAGTGGTCTGTGAATGTGCACCATGCTCAGAAAGTCAAAGTATGGAAATCTGTAGTGAGAGACTGTGCCTTAACTTATAAGTGTGGAAGGGTAGGCTCACAGGTACAGAGAAAGTCAAACTGACTCTTTTTTTAAAAAGCATTTATCTGTGAAAAATTATATTTTAAGTGTATTTTTTGTGCTGTCAAAGGATGTAGATTTTATTGTTTGTGAGACTTGGGACTGCTGTAGCAGCCAAAAGCCAAGAGCGCAAGTATGACCTAGTTAGAAAAATACCACAACTTGCTGCTGATTAGCTTCTTAGTATTTTTCCAGCAGTTTACTTACAGTACTGTGAAATTAAAATAATGCTTAGAAAACAAATAAGGGTTCTTTAAAGCTCTGTGAAAGCATATTAACTAGTTAATCATGGGCGATGGATAGTGAAAAACATTATCCCAAGCTGCAAATGAGGATATAGTGACTCTTGGGCCACTGTTGATGTGAGTCACTGTCACAGTCAAGATCACAGCCCAGGGTTTTGGCTTGTCCTTCTGAAACTCCCCATGGGCTTTTTTTGTTAAGCTGTATTGGGTCTGATCCTCTTAACAATGCTGTGATTAGAGAGTCCCTGTGACTGGTTAGTGCACATTAAGTTCAACTTTTGGACGCATTCTTCAGTTGGTGAGTGTAATGGAAAAATGCTTCTAAGTGTCCTTTGTTCCTTGTCTTGCTTGTTAAGATTTTATTCATGTGTCAAGCTGAGGTTGGTAGGAATTGACATTTCAGGAGTGTTTCCAGAGGGCAGCAAGAAACACCTCACAGGCAGCAAGTGGAGAGCCAGCCTTGCTTTTTGCTTGTCCTTCTAGTGAGGGCTCTGCAGCCCATGTGGTCAGACGTGCATTTCATTTGGGCAGCACCCGTGCAGGGCTTTGCCCAGCTGGGTTTGGTTTGAGAGAGGACAAAAGCCAGTGTTGCCTCTGAGTGCAGCCCTGCTGTCAGCTCCCACTGTGTGGGCTGTGCCCCACAGCCCTGCAGCATTGTAAATTTTACAGTTTCTCTTCCCAGAACAAAGCAAGGTTTTGATTTGCTGCCCAGGAAGGGGATGTTTCTTGGATGGATTGCTGGAGTGGAGATCACTGCAGAATATTTCTCAAGAAGGAAATGAGCTTTCAGTCTGTTAATTGTTTTTAGAGGTTTTGGTGTTTGCAGTGTGTCACAGTTTTTATTGCCATCAAAGTTTGTCAGGACCACAGTGACACAGGCACTTGTGAGCTGCAGTGATGAAGGATGTCTAAGACCCTTCCCTGTGGCTGGCCCTTGGAGGAGATTAATGCCTTGATGGTCTGCTGAGAGAGAGGGAGATGGGCTGATTTTGCAGCATCTGGCCCACCAGTAACCGCTCAGGTTTGCTTGGCGTGTTCAGTTTCTGTGCTCCCATGAGCTGTTACATCCACAAGAGTTCCTGCCCAGCTCGTATTTTACATGTTGAGTGTGATTTAACTTACCAAAAGAACAGTATTAAAGAATGTGTTATTTTTGGTGTTTGTTTCCTTCTGTATTTACAAGTATTATTTAGGAGAAGTGTTGTGTTTTTATGGACATTTTTTCACTTTGTTTTCCATTGCTTATAACAAATTTGTCAGGTTTTTAAAAGGTACAAAAAGGAAATATGTTTTAAATTGCTGTTTGTCACCAAATTTCATGATTCTGGTTAAAATAAATTACAAATTGCCTACAGAAGCTGGGAAGAAAAGTGAGTTGTATGTGCAGAAAAAATGGTAATATAGTTTAGATTGATATTTTTCTAAATATTATGGGAGTTTTTTTCTGTGTTTGAGAACACCTCATGTAACAGGGTTTGGGTTGACTTGATGAGAAATTTCCAGAATTAAGCCTGGGACTTGATTTAAGATAAGAAGGGCTGGAGTTTTGCAAGCAGACCCTGCTGTTCTGTTCCTCCTTTTCCTCTGTGGACCTCATTGTGCAACGGAAAAGTTGTGTGTCTGAATAAATGTGTAATTTGGACATACTAGCCTTTTGTGTGCTTGAAATGGAAGCAAAAATTAATACCCTGCTCATTTTTATTCAGTCATGGAAACTGAACATTAACCATCATGAGGGAAAACATGATGACTCTTGATGTGGGACATGGTTGTTTTTAAAGTCCAGGTGTGCGGGGGCATTTTGGGGAATGCTTCTCCAGAGTCACCAAATGGAAAATACAGCCACTTCCAGGAGCCTCTGTGTTGCTTTTTCCTGGATAGTTTGCTGTAAAAGACTTTTGGGTTTCTAGATGAAGGTTCACAGGGTTTTTCTTCAGAGCTCCTCCACAATCAAGAGCCTTTTCCATTGGGCTTAAGAAGACCTCAGTTCATCCACATCAAAACTTTAATCAGTGTTTTCATTTCACTGTTAAGGCTCTGTTCATGCCAAAAGATCTGGGGTTTGAGTGTGTTGTGGTTCAACCCCAGCCAGCAGGAATAAAATCTGAAGAGTAAAAGTGACAAAATTCGTGGGTTGAGATGAAGACAGTTCAGTAAGGAAAGCAAAAACCATGTGCTCAAGCAAAGCAAGGAATTCATCCACCCCTTCCCATGGACAGGCAGGTGTTCAGCCATCCTCAGGGGAGCAGGGCTCCATCACGGCACAATGATGACTTGAGAAGACAAATGCCATCACTCCAAAGGTCCCCCTTCCCTTCTTCCCCCAGCCTTACATGCTCAGCATGATGCCATAAGGTCTGGAATATCCCTTGTGTCAGAGGGATCAGCTGCTCCTGGCTGTCTCCACCCACATGGGCTGTCCATGTGCACCCCAAGCTCCATCACTGGTGGGGAGGTACAAGAAGCAGAGAAGGTCTTGACTCTGTGCAAGCCCAGCTCAGCAATAACAAAACCATCTCTGTCCTATCAATGCCACTTACAGCACAAATCCAAACCATAGCCCCATACCAGCCACTGTGAAGAAAATTGACTCNACAATGATGACTTGAGAAGACAAATGCCATCACTCCAAAGGTCCCCCTTCCCTTCTTCCCCCAGCCTTACATGCTCAGCATGATGCCATAAGGTCTGGAATATCCCTTGTGTCAGAGGGATCAGCTGCTCCTGGCTGTCTCCACCCACATGGGCTGTCCATGTGCACCCCAAGCTCCATCACTGGTGGGGAGGTACAAGAAGCAGAGAAGGTCTTGACTCTGTGCAAGCCCAGCTCAGCAATAACAAAACCATCTCTGTCCTATCAATGCCACTTACAGCACAAATCCAAACCATAGCCCCATACCAGCCACTGTGAAGAAAATTGACTCTACCCCAGCCAAACCCAGCACAGGGTGTTGCTCATCGGAAATGGAATTGCTTAACAAGGTTGGTGACTGTTACACCCCATTTGAGTACAGCACAGAGAGGATGCATCAGCAACACTAATCTCCTCAGGAATTTCTCCTTGGTGCAGGCTGGAAGGGAGCAGAGGGTGGAGTTCAGCCTTTCAGTCTTTCTGAGCTGAGCCTTGCCTACTCCTTTTTAAGTTTGCCTTCTTTCCATCCAGAGTGTGATGGAAGCTGGAGTATATCCTCTCTAAAACCCAGAACCAAAAACCCACTGAAGAATCAGCAATTATTTTTGTTGGTGGTATTAAAAATTATTTTATATCCTGTTTTCACTGTCTTTACACCAATGGTTGAAAGCAGTGTTTGGTCTGTGACTTTACAGGAGGTAAGTTTATTTGTGTTTGTGTGTATTGGTGGTGTTTGTCCTTTTTGGAAATGCAGTATCCTCCTTTTAACAGCTAACCAGAGTTAACCAGCCGCCTTTTGTAACCAGAAGGAGAACTTTGGGAAAGAGGGATCTCTTACTTTACTGACTGTAGAAACTGAGCAGTTCCAAGGAGAAGGAATTGGTTGTCATAGTCAGTAAATTCAGTGGCGTGTAGAGAAGAGGCAGGAAGCTGTCTGTTTACACCAGGGGCAACTAGCAGGTCTTACTAGTTGGCTGATGCCAGGTTACAAGAATGCTGCCTGTGATGTGAGTCCTGCTGCAATGAACCAGCTGCATCTGTTGAACTTTGTGTCATTGCAAGCATATTTCATAAAACCTTGTCAATATTTCAGAGCCATTGGAAATAGTTTGCTACATATGAAAAGCAGTGTTTGCTATTTCTGTCTTTACTGTGTCATGTTAAGTTTTATTTAGAGTCAAGCAGACTAAGAGTTTCCTCCTGAGGAAGGAGGCAGTTTTTCACTGTTACATCTGAGGGGAGGAGCTGGAAAAGACAAACCATCTAATCAGGCATTCTGCCCTGGGTAGAGGGAGAGTAAAGGTGGCCCTGTTAAAGGCTCTCAACTGGACATTAAGAGTATGGTGAACGATCTAAAAACATCTCTTAGCTATTGACTGGATGCCCAAGGTAAGAGATCTTTAACTTAGTAGCAATGTGCCATGTACATTGTATTTAAGAGGAGGATAGCGCATTTCCAACCACGGAGCTTGCTTACCCACCTGTCTGCGAATGCAAAGCAGAACTCTGAACTTCACACTGCAGCTTGCTTTGCAGACACTGAAGCTTTTGGCAAAGGCATAGCAAAAATGGTAAAGCTACTTGGCTTATTTTGTGGAAGTCTTAAGAGTTTGCTACTTTCTCCCTCTAAAGAAACATCCCTGTGAAAAGATGTCAGTGCTGCAGCACTTGGCAGCAATGCTGTCCTGATCTGCCCCCAGGTTTTAGGTGAAGCCAGGCAGAGCTGTGTTTATAAAACTCAACATTTCTAAGATGGTCTGAACAAAATACAGAAATAAAGACATGCTAGAGATGATGATTGATTGCAGTCTGGGTTTATGCTTTAAATGTATTAACCTTAGAGAAGAATTTTACTTTTAAAAATTCCCTGTCCCATACAGGCTACAGTGCAGTTAAAATAACAGAGGTCTCTAAAGTTGTGTGTTTAGCAGTGGTTATCTTAACTGTGCTAAGACAAATGTATTTTACTTGCAGTTTCTGTACAAAGCAAGTTATTCGGAGTTTGATCTTTTGGCAACAAAACAAACTTACTTTCCTGTACAGGGCAGTGCTTGATCTAGTTGCACAATAGGGTCACATTAAGGAGAGAGAATTTGTAGATGTTCTGCTTCCTGCCATAGAGGAAGTTCCCACGCAGAAGAGACCTTTTTAAGCATCCTCTTACAGCTCTACTTGTTCTGTTTTTGTTTAAGACAAGCATGCAAAATCTGCTTGCAACACAAATGAAAATTGCGGTTTCATGGTGGTGAGTTTGAAAAGGAAGAATATCTGAGTGTAGCTGGTGAGCAGGAGGAAGTGAAAACAGGTGAATAATGTGCTTATGCAAGAAACTACATTTTGTAGGAACGCGTTCACTGAAGAACTCTGGGAAATGTTTTTGCTATCTTAAATGCTGATCAATATTGACTTTTACTTTATTTCTTGGAGAACATAACTTACCTTTCCAGTGAGAACAGGTCCGTTATGAAATCTCAGCATGTAGGTTGTTGTTCCTCCACCTATGAGTTTCCATATGAAGGTGGTTTTCCTTGAATTTCCATACCACACACATTCCTTTTGCAGCCTGTTTTGGGATGAAAGATACAAAGCCATTGTGTGACTGAAGGCAAGCACTGTTTTTTCTCTCTTAAAATCCATCTGAGGAGGGCACCTCTATCTATATCACCTGGCTGTGTTCTTCTGAAGATGAGAATGTGGATTCGATCTTTGACCCCTGGGAGTCCACTAACCCACAAGCATGTTTTGAATATGGTTCTGTTTCTCAGCCCTAGAAGAACAGTCCCTGAAGCTGATTTTTGAAAGGCATGAATTACTGTTCATTCTCCTGTGCACTTACCTTCTGTGGTTAGTGCTCCACTTAGTCATTTCTGCCTGTGTGGAGTGCGTAGGATAGGGAGGGCAGTGCAGTGAGGTCCTGCAGCCTCAGAATTCTCCATTTTGTGCTCCCATCATTGCCCACTGGCAGGTCCTGGCCTGTGCTCAGGGTTGAGCTCCCCTCTCCACCTAATACTTTTTCTCAGCAGGTTTCCTGTAAAACACACACTGGTGTCACTGGTGTGAATTACAGAAAAGTGCACAAATGGCAGCACAGGATATACAAGTTGTAGGGACTTCCCTACTAAGTGCTGTGCTTTGCTGGCCCCTCAGGAGATGGGAAATTGGCACTGAATCAGCTACAAAATGGACTATTTTTATGGATCCCTGTAGACAGAATTCTGTACAGTGGAGCAGGACACTTTCTACTTCGATTGGAAGCACTATTAGGAGTAACTCTTAATTGGTCCCTGTTCACTGCTGCTGGGTGGGATTTTATCTGCCTAATTTCTTTAGATGATGAGCAAGCAGAAATCAAGTGCTTTTGTGGAGAGGTCTGTGTTCACTTTTGACAGAGAAGTGCTACAACGTAGGTGACACAAACCATTGGGATGTAAGAGGAATAGCTGCATTTGCACTGCTGGCTTAATTCACTGTTGTTTCCCAGAGCAGCAGTCCTGTCTTACTGTGCACTCTCGCCTTCTTGGTGTTTTACGCACACACTGCACTCATTGCTCTTCAATATTGATAAGGATTAACTTCCTTTCCTGGTTGTTCCTTTCTTTCCACAGAGGGAGAACCGCAGGCTCCAAGAAGCAAGCATGAGGCTGGAGCAGGAGAACGATGACCTTGCTCATGAGCTTGTAACAAGCAAAATTGCCTTACGGAATGACCTGGACCAGGTAATGCTGACAGAGATGGGTCCCACACCAATTTTAGGAGCCCTGCTTTGTGCTCAAGTGAGAGTATGAACACAGCATTAAAAGTGTGATTATCTGTGCCTTTATTTTCCTGAGAACCTCACTCCTAGTTGCAGCCAGCTGGATTTCCACATTCCACTATAGGCATTCAGTGGTGTCTGGCCAACCCTGATTACACCTTTTCTGTTGGTGATTTTTAGAAAATGAAAGCCATAACCTTTAGGCAGTTACCACAGAATGAACATTTCCTTGAAAAAGGTATCACATACTTGTTGAAAGACTTTTCAAGGGAAGTTGCCTTGTAGAGTGTCTATATGAAGTGTCTATTTTTCACAGCCGTTTTAGAAGAGCCAACAAAACTCAGAGATCATGAAGTGGCATGGCACCAAAAATTAGAAGGGCCCCTGGGTGTTTGTTGATAACTGGTCTTGTTCCCTTTGAAGACTGGAATGTGGAGGGCAGCAGCATTCAGAACCCTTTGCTGCAGAGATCATTTTTAGAGAACTAGACGTTCAGACCTCTCTTTCTGAAGTGTTTTATGTGTATTGATAAATGTTGTGACGCCTGTTGTTGCAGTACTAAACACAGGAAGGCCAAACTCCTCCACACCTCAGGATTAGTCACTTGCTCAGTGAGGGCTGTAGTGCCTTTCATAATGCAAAACCTTTGCCTGTAAGGGCCTCTCAGTTGGATTTCCCTTAGGTATTTGGCTTGCTTTACCTAACCTCAGAACTGTAAATATCGCTGACCACAGCTGTGCACGTTGTATTTCTGCTTAGGCAGATCCTGGGCAGCTAGACTCTGTGTCCATGTAATTCTAGAATTCTGAAATTGTGAGCTTTCTGGATGAGCACAGGCAGGCAGAGATGTGTTCAGTCATCTGTGGAGGCCAAAAGCATTGTGTGCTCAGGGGCTCTGTCTTCCCTGGGAATTCCAGCTGTACATGAAGCAGCTTTTCTGCTGCTTGTTTTTTCTCAAGTGCCATGACAAGACTGCCAAGCATGTACCTGTGCTAGTCCCATTCCTTGCTCTCTTGCACTTTCCCAGTCTTTTGGTAGACAAGAGTGGCTCCATGAAGTTTTCCCACAACCTGCCTCCTTTCACAGGCACTGCAAGAAAAGCTTTGTGCTACTGCACTTCTCATCTGCAAGGACAGGAAATCAAACACCCCAGCAGTTGCATGGAGAAATGGGAATGAACACATAAAAGGAGGAAAGATTTTGTAATTCCTTCAGAGTGTATCTTAAACAGGTCTTTCATCAAAAATATCCTTGTAATCCCTGAGTTCTTTTGTTCTCGGGTGTCAATCTCATTGATTTTCCACTTTTATGCTACTTGTTTTACTTTCTCCCATACAGCCTTATGCACACTCAGCAATGCAGCGTGTATTGCTCTCAATCCTCCTCTTCAGTTGTGGCCCTGGTGGAGCTTCTTCTGCTGCCCAAAATCACCACTAACACTCTTATAAATATTTGACACTGTAAGATAAGCTGGTACCACCAGCACTGGTAGAAAACCAAACTGCAGCTCCCAGACAAGTTCTGTATGGTTACTTGTTGTTTCCAGTGCCCTTTTCCTTCTTGCATTTTCAGCAAACTCAGTATTATTTGACCACGACTTGCCTGTCCTTCACCTCAACAGGAGGACTGGTGAGGTGCTGTGTGTATCTCCCAGCTGGGGAGGGCAGCACCTAAAGGTTTACAGTTACCAGTTTTCCCTCCTTACAGATTAAAAAATGGGTTATCTGAAGTTACAGCAGCTAAATCATGCTGCCCTTGCTTAGATTAATATTGGTCCCAGCAAAATATTCTATACATGACTATTAGGACAGAGTTATCTGCACTTACATGGGCAAAGGTAAAGAATTGGCTAGAGGGTCCTTCTGCACAGTTGTTGACACACAGTGAAATAATTTGGTAAATGGCTACTTGAAAGGGGAATTTCATATTAAAAATAGGTTGTGTGAACTGTCAGAAGGCAGGAAAAGGAGGCAATGGTAGAACCTGAATATGCAGTATTTCTGAGCTGGATATCCCAGTGTGATTGTATTGGCATAGATCAACATCTGATTTACACAAGTGTCTCTGATTTTAGGCTGAAGACAAAGCAGATGTTTTGAACAAGGAACTTCTTCTGACCAAACAGAAGCTGGTGGAGACTGAGGAAGAGAAACGGAAGCAGGAAGAGGAAACTGCTCAGGTAAGGCATTCTCCAGCTTTTCCCATTTAGCTAGGAAATGCAAGCAGAAGGGTATGCAGAACACTGTGCATGGGATGCAATGGCAGACAGGACCTTGTCTCCAAAATGCAGTTGCAATCAAAAGTTTGTAGTGCTGGTATAATTTTTTTCAGTGTTTTCCTTGAGCTCTGAAATTAGTTTTCCATAGCTTATCCTCTTCCCACTATTTAACAATCGTTGTCACTGGTAGTCAGCAATCACAGTTAAGGAGATCAGATCTCTTTTAAGTATCTAAATGAGGAGCTGGAGGAGTTGTTGCCTCGTAAGAGTCTGTTCTGGATTCAGCTGCTGGATCACTGAAAAAAAGTGGTGAACATTCCTGCCTGAAGCTGGAACCATCAGCAGGACAGGGATGAGGGTTGGGAGAATTTTGCTGACTAGACTTGGCCTCATATCCATTTGCAAAATACTCAATCCTAGCTTTTTAATTCTACACATCTAACGTGTAGGTTTCAAAAGTGATATCCTGATTTTTATTTTTGCCATTTGACAACAGGGACTACAACAGTAAATGGCAATTCTTTGTGACTCTCTAAAATGGAATTCTCTGTTTGCTGTAAGTAAGGCAATGAGGCCACTTTCCTGCTGAAAGGGCTCTCCAAATGGAGTGGTTCTGAAGGAGGAATGAGTTAGCTGTAATTTAACTCAGTGCCAGAGACCCAAACAGATCTTTTTTCTCCTGTTAGGGAGATGATGTGATAGTGCTGAGAGATTCTTCTTCCTGTTCTGTCTCCAAACAAACAAATAAAAATTCCCTCTGGCCAAACCTGCTGTAACAGTGGGCAGAAAAACAAAAACTAAATCAGAAAACCACATTTAATAGTAGTGCTTTTGTTTTGTCTTCTGTGGACCATGATGTGCCACCATTTAACACAGTGAAGGGAATTAAGCTACAGGAGAATTCTCCAAGCAGAGATAAAGGGTCACATTATATACTTTTCGATTATCACTGATATAATAAGTGTACTGAATGAATCAGACACTTGTCTAAAAACTGGAATTTGGTGAGAAGCAGCTATAGAGCTGTTGGTAAACACAGAAAGAAGAGAGGACAATCTGACAATGCTTTTCGAGAACTTCTGTCTGTGTGCTGTGTAACATCTCCCCTTCAATTCCTAGCTGAAGGAAGTCTTCAGGAAGCAGCTGGAGAAGGCAGAATCTGAGATCAAGAAAACCACAGCCATTATTGCAGAGTATAAACAGGTACTGTTCCTTTCTTTTATTTCTTCTTTCAAACTGTTCCATGAGCTCAATTTCCAGTGTTGCAGATCTCATCCTTTAAATAAGCTCCACGACCTTTTAGGCTTTCAGAGAGCAACATTGTAATTTGTTATAAATCTTTTTTGTGGTTTTCCTAATAGTCTCCTAATGAGGCAATCAGGAATAACCTGTCTTTCAGCTAATTTTAGTACAGTTGGGTGAATGCTTCTGTACTCTGTGACATAATGCAGTATAAACATCATAAACCAATTCATCCACAAATTGTTCTGGTCTCTGTACTCAGGTTCTGAATTGAATGCTGCTGGGTTTTTTCATCATTACAAGCAGCAGTGGGCTTGTTAGGGGGGAATGCATGTACCTGAGTGAGGCAGAATTCATTTTTGTTCTAATAAAAATCATTGTCCAAAAGCACAGATTCTATTTTAATAGAGCAAACTTGAGCTGAGAGACTGCTTTCTCTGTTCCAGATTTGTTCCCAGCTGAGTACCAGGCTGGAAAAACAACAGGCAGCCAGTAAAGATGAACTGGAAGTTGTGAAGGTAAGAACGATTCCTCTATATATGGGATGTTTCTAACATTAGTATTGATCAACATCAGGGATCCAGAACAAAATGTGAAGTTTAAAGGAACATCAGTAGCCCCACATGCATTTTTCAGCAGATATAGACAAGGAAAAGGTTTATTTTCTTTAACAGTTCTTTATCTCAGACAGAGTGGAGCTCTCAAAAGGAAATGCATGCTAATACTTGGCTTTTCTTTTTCCTGTTAAAATGTATACTTTGGGGAAAAAAAAAAGGTAGAGAAAACAGTATTTACATAGATATTTTGATAAACTGGGGTGGGGGGAAAGACTATTTAGGAGAGAAAACATGTTTCTGCTCCGGTGTGCACAGTGGAGGGGTTGGACTTGGCCAGGTTGGTTTGCATTTGGGTGTCTGTAATTTAAGCAGAGTTGGTTTAAGTAATTGGCACGACTTGGGCTCTCCCCATGATTTCCATATCAGTTCCTCACCTTTCTCTAAACCTTCTCATCAGGAACTAGAGTTAAATGTTTCCTGATCAAGTAAAAATTCCATCCCTCTGTTCTGTCACTGCTGAGGAGGCAGAGTTGTTTTCCCTCTACTGTAGGTTCTAGATGTTTCTTTAGTACTCAGTCCGAACTGGATTTGTTTCTTTTTAGTGACTTTTTAACATTATCGATTATAACATAAATAAAATAATTATAGGATTGATGTTCCTATAATCTGCTGAAATTGTTCAGTATCCCCTTTTAGTTGGTGTGAGCCAGGCCAGCTTTTTAACCTACTTAGAGTTTAATTTGCTCTTCTGAATTATGCTGACATAAATACTGCAAAATATTACAAGGCTTTGGTAGCAAGAGTGCTTGAGTAATTCTAACATAGGAGCAAAGTTTCTGTGCTTAGACAGAGCACTGTAAGTAGATTTTAGGAATTTGTTTTATTCTGATTAATGTATCCTAGAAATTGTGTTGTGAGCTTCTCGAATTCTTTTCATGCCAAATATGAAAACTGCAGCTCTAGATGGTTTGAGATCAAGACAGTCTGACACAAAAATGGCTCTTCCAGGAAGCACAACAACTATAATAGAGAAGAAAAATGGGCTTTCTGGGTATTTCAGGGTAAAGTGATGGCCTGCAAACACTGCAGTGAGATTTTCAGCAAGGAGGGGGCTCTGGAGCTGCCTGCTGTAAGCACGGACAACAAAGGCATTGAGACAGATGATGAGAAGGATGCACTGAAGAAGCAGCTGAGAGAGATGGAGCTGGAACTTGCACAGACCAAACTGCAGCTCGTGGAAGCCAAGTGCAAAATTCAGGTACATGGAATCCAGGTACAGCAGGGCAGTCACCTTCACCTCGCTGTGCTCAGTCCAAAATTAATCTGAGTCATGCAAAAAATTGTTCCAAAAGGGAGCACATAACCTGCGTGGCTGTGTATTTGTGAACTTCCAGAAAAATCTTCTGTCTTAAAAAGAGGTTTTTATTTGTGTATCTAAATATCTTGTGCTGTTTCTGCACTTTCAGTCTGTCTTCTCTCCCCAGTGCCTGGGAGGTGGCAAGGAAAAGTGCTGGAGCACAGGGACTGAGTGTGAAGACGCGTTTTTGTTAATTAATCGTTTTTTGATCAATTCTGACTATTCTGCTTTCTTAGGAGCTGGAGCACCAGAGAGGAGCCCTTATGAATGAAATCCAAGCTGCCAAAAACTCTTGGTTTAGCAAAACGCTGAACTCAATCAAAACGGCCACAGGCAGCCAGGCCCCGGCGCAGCCCCAGCCGCCCCTGCCCCCCAGGGAGGGCAGCACATAGTTCTGGCCACATCCGGCACAAGAGCACAAAGAACAACACACCTGAAACCCTGCGGGAGTCTCCCAGTGGTCCTTCCTCTTGGGGAAAGGACAAAAGGCAGGAGTGCAGGCTTGAAGTGAAATTCTTCGGTGTTTTTCATTCATTTTCTGATGTGACCCTTTTCAAAGGGGTGGGGGGGAATAATTCCTGGTTTATGTTGAATTCTTACTTCTCAAACTGCCTTGCTGAAAGCCACGTCCTGATACCTTCATACTTTTACACTTTATTTTATATGACTAGATGTTAAATAAATACTTCAAAACTAGGTCTTTAATACATGACTAATTCGAGATTATTTTTATCTTGCATAGAAGGTTTTTTCTTCTGGAGGAGGAAGAGAGAGAATGGGAAATGTAAAGTACTGCAGCATCATCTCTCCCTAGAAAGCACAGTGTAATAAGTACTTGTGTGTGTGCAGGGATCTGGGATAACTCACGCCCTGGGGCCATCTCAGAAGTTCTGCATCCTGCAGAGAAGCACTTTTTGTAAAGCTTAGGCCATAGCAGAGATAGGCTTGTGTTCTCCTGGAACAATGTTCTGAGCTTCCCTGACAACTTCTTAGTTTGGATTGGTTTTTCTTCAGAAGTGCAAGTAGTGCAGTTCTTTGTAGCAGTGTTGTTTAATGGCTATTTACAGCTCAACATAAAGTTACCTAGTTCCCTTTTTTCTTGTATCGTGTTTATACTAAGAATTCCAAGGAATGATTCCTTCCACTGGGATAAAGGGAAAGCTGTTTTGTTCGACACTCATTTGGTGTTTTTGCTGAGAAGCAGAGTGAAGACCTTGCATAGTTTTGACCTTTTGTAAATCCTGTGCAATAAAGGGTAGGTTTTAGGAATAAAAGTAATGAAAACCTTTCCCTGGGTCTACATTCAAATTCCAAATTTGACACAGAAATGAGGTATCAAATAAAATACCCAAAAGGCTTGTGCTGCACTGATGAATAAAACATCACAGGAGCAAGATCTGTTTGCTAGAAATATTTGGTTAGGAAATGCTATGTTGGTATTACTTATTTTTATAAAAACAACCATTTTCAAGTGGAATACAAACCATAGACTTTCCTGTGGGGGTAGACTTCTCTGGTGATTCCCAAACCTGTCTGGTTGTTTTGTATCTCTTAAGGTAAGAAAGTTCAAAAGCATTTGTTTTGATTGAACATAAAGTGTTTATAGAAATACTTATTTCATGGAAAATTAAACTATTGCTTGAACTGATGGAATATTTTTTTAATTATACGTGTCATGTCTAAAGATGGTCTTGCAGATAAATGTTATTGCTGGACTAAAGGTTGTGTATTAATTGTTCCATTTACAAAGTTGTTCCAGGGACATTAGTTCTGTTTTGTTTGTTCTTGTTTTGGTTTTTTTTAAAACTCTAAGGAATGCCATACTTTGTCAGTTTTGTACAATAAAATTTAATGATACCCATCTTGTGCTTTGTTGTCAAGCATAATTGTGAATTATTTTCAACAGGGTAGTACAAATTTAATGTTACCAGTGCCAAAGGAAAAATTCTGAAAGGCAGTTTGAAGTAGAGATCAAAATATAACAGTCACCATCCTGACACAGTTCTCTTTTCTAAGAATAAGGGGTTAAAAAATGTAATATTTTAAAATGTACCTGAAAGAACAGTGATTATCTGTAAATATTAATGCAATGAGGAAAAAAAAGGGGGAAAACCAGAAGGAATTTCTTTTGCAAATGTTAGCAAAGGTCTTTTTCCCTTGTCACTTTCTTGCTCATAATATTTGCATAAATGTTTCCATTCTCCAGCCTTAGTCATTCACTTACCAGTTCTGCTTCACACTCAGAATGTGAATCTGAATTCGTAATAAATCTGAAGTGACATCTGGTGCATATCTGATTGTTACATTTGAGAATACCGTGCCCACGGGTGACACTAGTGGTTTGACAAGTGTCTGAATTTCTCATTTCATTTATTTTAAATCATACCTAGAAGTGGATTTAAAACCTTGATTGGAAAAATGCAGTAATAATAATAATAAAATGTGTAATACTGTGATTCCCTGAGCAGATAACAGCTCAGTGCTGCTCAAATATCTCACTCCTCCAGCTCCCTGTTGTACAGTCCTGTCCCTTGTCCTTGTTACAGCACTCACTGGAGATGATTAAAAACAACAACAACAAAAAGATGTGGGTGGATTTCCCCCTCCCCCAGTTTGTCTTTTGCCAAGTGAATGAGTTAAATTATCTCAAAGGTCCAGTGAGTGCAAGCAGATCCTGGGAGTGGGACTTCCTCAGTTCATCAAAAGGGACCTGGTAAATTAGCTCACCATGTTTCATGGAGTGAGCTTTGACACAACACCCCTTTTCTCATTGTAGCAGCTACCTGACTGTGGGAGTTGACTTTCTGGAACAAAACCACGTTTGCTTCCTGTTAGCCGTGATAATTTCAGACCCCTGTAGGATGGAAGCTGCCTTACATCAACTAAAGCAAGTTTCAGAAGGCAATGGCAGCAAACAATCTCCACCTTCAGCTGCAGGTCCAAGGTAGGGTTTGTAGCAGTGGCATTTGGAAGAGTAGCATTTAGGTGGAAACTGTGTCTTCTCAAATCTGCTAAAAAAGTAAGAAAATAGCTTTATGGCATTATCCTGATGAATACTCAGAAACAAGGAAAGGAGTAGGACTGCAGGATTAAACCAGGCAAGCTAAAATTCTACCTGATGTCTGCAGACGCTACAAGGAAATGCAGCTTCCTGCATTTTAGCAAGAAAACAGCTCTGTGTGACAGAGCTACCTGCACATGTATCCCTGATGGAGCTGTGGGGGAGAGCTGGCTTATCTTTTTCAGCTTTTCAGCAGCATCAGCCTCGCTGAAACTGTTTATTTCTGTGTGGCACTGGGACAACTAACAGACTTTGTAAATCTGGAGTGGTTAACTTTTTTTCCTGAGTTGGTATTAAACTATGTGTCCACATCAAACCTTTATTAAAAATAATTTCAATTTTATAAATGTGGAACTAAATCCTATTTTTTAATTTTATTGAGAATGCACCATTGTGAAATAAACCTTTTACTTGGATTAGGGACAAACCTCCAAAGAGTATTTTTACTACAACTGTTTTATCTTGTTGGGTTCTAATCTGTTCCTGAGATGCCCAATATTGGGGGGGGGGGGGGGAAGAAAAAGGTACTTTTTTTCACTTTAAGAAGTTGGTTTTTTCCTTGACTCTGTAACACTTTACAGGCTAAATGAAGCAAGGCTGATTTAGTTATGTGGTACATCTGTGAACTAGTCTTGTGTTATCTTTGTGAACCAAACTTAATATTCTAAAGTAATAGGACTCATTTCACTTAGTTTACATTTCTAAATGTACCTGGAGAGAACTAAAAAGGAAAAAAATAGAAAAGACCATGTGTGGAGTTAAGCCAAGAAACTGCAAAATCCCTGAGGTCCACCTGCATTAATATTTGGTAAGAGCAGTCTCAGGGAAGGCAGTGAGCTGCGTAATCAGCACTGCCAGCTGACAAGCCCACCCTTGTCCTGCCCCTTAATTAGGATTTAATTTGCTGCAGCTGACTTACATTGCTACAGCTCCCTTCAAGTGCTTACATAGGTAAGCAGTATTTTCTTCCTTGTTAGACATTTTAAAGGACTTCTCTTGGTTGGCCCTTGAAATTTCTTTTAAGATAAATAATTATCTGTGCCATTGTGTTAAAAACAACTTGAAATAAAAACTGCCATTTACAAGGGGAAAAGGAGATAGTCGAGAGCTGCAAGAATTCAGCCCCTTGACAAAGCATGAAGTATCTCATTGACTTGAGGGTCATGGTGCCACTCTTGGACTGAATGTGGCAGTTTAGGAGAAAACAACAATCAACATTTACTGGCACTGAAGTATCAAACGTGGAAGCCACATGCCATGCTTTCTCCACAGGATCAAGGTAGGGCTGTTCCCTTCCTTCTGTTAAGTAGCTGCAGTGAAATCCATGAAACTACTTGTATGTGTGGGAGAACTATACCTCTGATTTTGATTTACTGTGAGACTCAGGGATAATTGGCAACTTCTGCACCATCTCCTAAGCCTAAACACCTTAGGCTTTGAAACCAGAAGCACTCTTACCTTACAGTGCTGGTGTTCTTCCAGCTGCTAGAGAGAAAACCCTAGAAAGTGTCACTGACTGAAGAGGGGGCAGGAGGGGGGCCCCCTGTCCCAGCCAGACCCCACTGAAGGGGCTGCTGTGCACACAGCTGGCTGCTCCAGATGTGCAAACACAAAGTGTAAAACTGAATTGTGGCAATATCCTACTGGGAGCTGTCCCATTGACACTAAGGGGAGACACAATGAAGCACTCCAAGTTTGGCCCTCTCCAGTTTTAGGGTAGGTGCACGTCACAGCAGCCTTCAGAGCTGGGCTAACCCACAGATGGCTTTTGGGAAATGGAAGGAATTTGTAGATGGATAAATAATGCTCAGCATTGATCAAGATCCTGTCTTTCCCAAGTCAGAAGTCTACACAATTGATTTCAGGATTGTGACTTAACACATACAGGTTAATTCTCCAGGAATACAGGGCTCTCTCTTTCTCCTGGATTCCAACTGCTTTGCTACTGAATGTATTTCATGCTATTTTTACCTGAAAAAAGAAAAAAGATATGGGTAGAAGATTAGGGCATTACTTCCTCTTATTTTCTTATTCAGTGGGACTTGCTTTTATTTAACCTGTAAAGGAATATATATGTATCTTTGGAGAACTATATCTTATATATAGAATAATATATAAGAAACTGAATGACAAGGGGATAAATACATCAGAAGGATTTGGTATCATAAATTTCATTTGTGATTTGATACCACCAGAATCCTGGGCTGTACTAATTTCCTTACAGTTTCTCTTATTTTTGTATTTTATATAATACATGGATGGTACTACCAATGAAACGAGCAGATGTTCCTACATTTTCTACAGATCTCAAATCCCTCCCTTCAGAAATCCCTGGGTTTGCCCTGCTGCTGCTACCACCCTCTAAAACTGAGCCAGGAGCTCTCTGGAGCTTTGGGAACTGTTTTCCCATGGAAGAAGATTCCTGGCTTCTCTGAATTGGGAAAAGATGGTACTTGAGTTCAGAAAAGGGTCTAATCAAGCATAATCCAGCTCCCTCCGTGTCTGCCATTTAGGTGGATTCACTACAGGCCATGGAAAACACAGCAGCTGCAAAATTCTGACTCCATTACAACGGAGTTTTCCAAATTTGGAATTGCCTTTGTTATCAGGGTGTGTCCCAAGTTCAACAAATCCTAAAGAGTTGGGAAAAAAAGAGGAGAGATCAGACGTTAACTGAGAACAATTCAGTACTGCCAGGACTCGGGTAAATCACCCATGTGTTATATAAAGTACAACGCGGAAATATAAGTGTAATGCTTGTTATTAAAAGTGCAATTCAGTGTACATGGTCACAACAAATGTTTACTTTTTTAATTGTTACAGAATTGTTTGGATCAGTACCTTGTTATCATTGTGTGAATGATGCCTTGTAAAATAAATGGAAATGGATAACGACATGGGAATAAGGTGCTTATTTTCCTGAGTCATTCACTTAAACAGCTTAAATCTGTTGGCAGCAATAAGCAGCTGCTGTGTCAGGTTTTGTGACACAAGTCTGACCAGCTGGTTCTGTTGAAGCAGCTCCATTGCACCAGGGCACAGTGACTCAGCAGGTCAGCTGTCCAAAATGTGTGTGCTCTCGGCTAATTCCAGCCTATTCCTTAGGGAACCTGTTCACAAGGAGCTGTGCCAGAGAGCTGAGGGGTCACCCTGGTCCTCTGCCCCAAATGCCAGCCTGAGGTTTGCAGCACAGAGAATGCTTTTCCTTAAGGTTGGTGACATCCAGCAATGGCGCAAGTTGGGGTACAAAAATATGTGTTCTATATTTTTTCCAAGTACCCCCCAATTTTACCAACACAAGTAGACAAGTGTACTTCCTTGCAGCTTGTTCCTGCTGCTTAGAAACGGGGAATCACAGGCCAAAACACAGGCAGGCCTCTTTCTCTGCCTGCCTGGGCACCCCACTCACACTGCCTGGCTCTGCACCTTCCCAATCACCCGGACAACCCAACTCACCCCAGACACCACGGACTTCTCTCGGAGCAACTCGTCCCAGCCACCCCCGCGCTGGGAATGCAGAGCCAGGAGCAGCCACGGGGAGCAGAAGGGAAAAGCAAAGCACTGGAAATGGACTCGAGACAGGGAGGCAGGACTGAGCAAGAACAGGACAGAGCAGAATTTACACATCCAAGCACTTTATAAACCCATTTTTCCATGTGAGCAGCTGCCCTGGGATTTGTTTTCTATTACCTGAGATGAACAGCCGTTGTTCCCAGGTAACTGGGAAAGCACACAGCACTTCAGGGGAAGATAAGGCAAAGGGGGAGAAAAGCTGAAGATTAAACTTACCAGGCATAACATTTTGTGTTGATTTACCTCCACATCACTCTCCAAAGTGTTTGTCAGGAGGGGACGCAGCACCCAGGTGCTGCTGCAGCTTTGTGCAGAGGAGAGCTGTGTGGAGCTGCTTTTCACATGACCAGGGACAGCTCTGCCACTCCAAGGGAAGTGCCACAGGTACTGAAACGCTCCTGATCTGAGGGAACTAAAGCCAGTTAAAAAAAAAAAATTCTCAAGGGAAGAAAGCAAATTACAAATGCATTTATGTGGCAATGAAAGCATTTTCCCTCTATAAACTAAATTACAAAGCAATACCAATTTAAATTGTACAAATAAAAGCATTTCCTAACATGAAGCCACAACTGAGAGTGAAGAAGCTCAAAGATTAGGATGCAGGGAAAAAAAAACATAAAAAGTTTTTTTTCCTGTCTCAATGGCTCTTCTACAGGAAAACCATAAAAAGGCAATTCCTGAATAAGCAACTACCCTCAGCCAATTAAAGAACCATGCCATGGGAGTAAATTCCAGTCGACCATATTATATTTTCTGGATAAAATCAACTATCCTGTCTCCAAATGCTGTTCCTGAAGGTGATCAGGCTTAAGCTCATTCCTAAGCATAAGCACAGTTAATTCTGCAGATCTTTCCTCAACTGCAGATCCTGAAGCACTGCAGCAGAGGGTTATAATAAAACACCTCAGGTACAACATCTGTTACAAGTGCTGTGGGGAATGCAAATGTGAACATCAATCCTTGGCTTCGGGGTTTATGTGAATTCATCATCAAATTTCTTCTTCCCTCCATGCTTCTGCAAAGTAAATCTCTTCACTGCTTAATTGATTCCTGGATATTCACTTTAGAAGAGAAAGAACCCCAAACCTAAGCCCATAAATGGACAAATGAGCTGGCATTCCTCAACTTGGTAAAACAGGTGTTATAGCTGGCACCTTTTTTTTAAAGAAGTTCACTTTTTAAACTCTGAAGGGCTCTGTCCTGCCTTGGCTTATAATTTATAATGGGAGGCTAACATTGTCTTCTCCACGTTCCTGCTGAGGGGAAGATTGATGTTGTCTACTTTTTTTGTTTGTTTTTCTGTGACATTTTAATGCCTGGCAAGGACCTGGGGACATACAAATTTTTTTTGTTGGTCCTCACAAATACTGATTTAGCAACAGTGGTGAAAACCGTCTTTTTCTTTTAGTGAGGAAAATGCTTAAAGAGGATTTGGGCAGCGTTGCACCAGTGTTTTTACTTGCTTATAGCCGAATGTTCTGTGAATAAAAGCTGCATTTCCTTGCAGATGGTTTGAAAACCCAATCTTCTCTTTACAAAGTCACTCCCCGAGTGACATTACGGGGCAGGAACAACTCACCAGCAGTAACTTGCACTTGGGTTTTGTTCTAGAAACCTCATTGTGCATCACTTGTGGGGGTTTTACCCTGAGGCAAGTGCATGTTGGGGGAGCTGTGTATTCTATTGGTTTCAATTGAGGGTTTTTGTTTTGGTGAAAGTTTAGGATTTGAAAGCGTAACAACTCTTTCCATTAAAATGAGGAGCAAACACTGAACAGGGCCCTCAGTTTATAAGCCTTGTCCCCTTTAAAGGCCGGAAACACCAATTTCTCCCCTTTTCATCACTTACTAACTCCACCACACCAACCTGATGTTCTTTCCCTGAAGAAGGAAAGCAACGCATTATATTCGAGGCCTCGATAGCCACGAGCTCTGTGGCACCCACTGTAAAACCGAGGGCAGAGATCCCATCACCAAAATCACCGCGGTCTCGCCGCCTCAGCCCCGGCGGCACCGCCCTGCCCTCACACCCCCCGGGAGGGAAACACCGCCCTGGGGCTCCCACCCTCAAATCAGGGAGAGAAGTCTGACCACCCAAATAAACAGCGGTCCCCTCCTGCCCCTCACACCGCGGCCCCTCGGGGCGGCACCGCCCTCCCTCACACCCTCGGGCGGGGAGGGCCGCGGGTCCCGCCGCCCCCTCGGACCCCGCGGGAGGGACCCGCCGCCCCCCAGCGCCCAGATCCTGCGGGGGGCGGGCAGGGCCGTGTCCCGCCTCCTCGGGGCCGGGCCGGCGCTCGTCACTTCCCGCGGCCGGAAGGTTCCAGAGGGTGCAGCGGGAGGCGCCATGGCCGCGGAGCGGGAGGAGGTGAGGGGGGTGCGGGGGGTGGCGGCCCCGGCGCCCCGGGGGCAGCGCGGGGTCCCCGCTGTGTGCGGGGCTGTGCCGGGCCGGCTGTGCTGTCTGCCGCCTTCTCTCGGCTGCGGCTGGTTTCTTTAAATGGTGGTGGTTTAGACATTGAAAGCTTGAGGCTTGTTGGGAGTCGATGATCTTTGGAGGCCTTTTCCAGGTTTAATAACTTTGTGCTCTGGGATGGCGGGGAGGTTGGAGCAGATGGTGGGTTGTGGTGCCTTCCAGCCTGACCCCTCCTGTCATTGTGGGAATTGAGGTTTTGTGGTTCTCTGTGTCCACAGGGGGTGACGAAGGGATGGCTCCGTGTTTAACGGGGCTGTAGCGGGAAACTAAACTCCTGATCTGATAAACCTGAACCGGCTGGGAAACGGGAAACTGCCGCTCCCCTGTGAGCCTTGGGCACAAACAACTGCATCTAATATATATATATGTGCGATGTTCTGTTTTTGAGCCAGCTGCAGAAAGATTTGGAGGAGGTTAAAGAGCTGCTGGCGAAAGCCACGAGGAAGCGCGTGCGGGATGTCCTGGTGGCAGAGAAACACAAGCTGGAGATGGAAATCAAGAACCAGCCTCCGCCGAAGCCAAAAGACACGGCAGAGGAAGAGAAGTCGTCGCTGGGGGGGTACACAGTGAAAATAAACAATTACGGTAGGATTGTTTTTCTGTCATCTTCCTGAAGAGAGGGCAGGGTGGCATTGCTGTGAGTTAAGAGTTGCTACTTAACATTTTGGGAAAACCACCTGAAGTGTTTATTTCATGCTTGAGAGCCCACTTTAAATGCTCACTTTGCCATCCCAACCCCAGTGTGTATTAATCCTGTTTGTGTGATAGTGCTGGTGGGATGCATTAAGCATCCCTGGTGTAGCAGCTGGTATTTTTCCATTTCCTGGTACTTAGCAGGAATGAAGGAGTGAGCTTTGGCTTCTCTGCTTGCCATGTAGGTGAGAGGAGAGGGAATTGCTCAAGATGCAGGGAATAGGGGGAAAAATGGGTCAAGGAAATTGCAGCAGGAGCAGACAGCTGCCTCTGAGGCCCCCTGCACAAATGGGGTTGCTTTCCATTTACCTCAGCTGGTATGTGGTTTTTCTCAGAATGTCTGGAATTAGGGAACAGGGCTACATGTACAGACCTCCTTCTGCTCTCAAGTTATTCTTGAATAATTCATGCTTTCCCCTTACTTTTCTGAAGGTTGTTTCAATAAGTCATTCATGGGGAGTGGGAATGAAATGTGTAAATCTTGTGGAGGAAAGGTAGAACTTAATCTGTTTTTCACTTCCAGGTTGGGATCAGTCAGATAAATTTGTTAAGATTTACATCTCTTTAAATGGAGTCCAGAAGCTTCCAGCTGAGAATGTACAGGTGAACTTCACAGAGAGGTGAGTTCATCTGGTTGTACCACAACAAGAACACTGTTTGAAATGCAGGAATATTGGATCAGCCCTTACCCCCACTTCCTTTTTTCTTTTTTGGAAACTTGACCTATGTTAGCTTTTAGTAGCACTCAGGAGATACCCTTAAGTACAGCTCTCCTTAGAGGGCATCAGGATGTGTTCATTTTTCAAGTGCTTGTTGCACCTCACCACACTTGACAGGAATCTAATGTTAGCCCTGGTTTTTTGGTGCTGATAGAACTTGAATGTACATTAAGGAAATCTGGCTTTCCAAAGTTGTAGAAGATCAGTGGAATAGAAAGAACCCTGAAGATCTTGATTTGTAAAGCCTGGATTGGTTCTTTTAATTCCTTAGTGTTAAAATTCAGCTCAACATTTGAGAGCCCTGGGAATAAAGTAATTCAAGCCTGTTGACCTCTTTCCTAAGAAATGCACCTGCTTTCCTAAGAAATAGGCCTGATAGAGTTATCATTCCAGTGATTGGAATATTTCTGCCTTTCTTCTCTCCACTTTCTGGTTCCAGGTCATTTGATCTGCTGGTGAAGAATCTGAATGGAAAGAACTACACCATGACCTTCAACAACCTCCTCAAGCCCATCTCTGTGGAAGGCAGCTCTAGAAAGGTCTGTTTGAGACACCTTAGCTCTGTTAAAGGCACCTTGTCTCTTAAGAGATAATTTAGGTTCCTCTCAAGTATTGTGTCCATTGCCTGACTAATTCAGGAGACTCAGTTCTGACATCCAGTCCCTCCCTTCTACTGTAAAGTCTCTGCACTGGGAATGTGATTCTTATTAATCTGTGATTGTCATAACTATGGAATTAGTCTCTGGAATCCTCCTCAAAGGATCATGTTTGGATATTCTGCTTTTTTTTTTTTTAATAGTTCTCCAACTGGGTTTCAGACATAATTAAGCAGAAAATTCCACCAAGTATCTATTTGCATCTTTGTGCTTCTAAATACCTCTGAGAAATTCTCTGTAATTTTAAGGTCTAAGATTTGTCAGCAGACTGAAATCATGGGAAGCTTAAAGAGGCTTAATTTCCAGAGCAGAGTGTGAGACGTGCTCTGCTTTGATTAAGGGTCTGTTGCTCCAGAACTGAACACTGCTGTGTGGTTTCATCCAGCTGCAGTTAATTTTCTGAGGGAAAGAGTGACTCAGTGGAAAGCAGGACATCAGTAACGTTTGTTGCAGCTGGTGATATTACACTCTGCTACTTGTAGCACCTTTCCAAGCCTGGGAGGTGTCACAGACTTCCTGTGTGCTCTGCTCTGCAGGGGGTGACATCAGAGGTGACGAAAGGACAGTTCAATTTGAAATTGCCCTAAAACGGGGACAGAGTGAAATGGAAACAGCTGAAATAAATGAGGGTGAGGCTCTGGTGATTTTTACCACCATGTGAAAGTGAGCAGTGGCCACATGCTTGCTAAGCTAAAGCTGTAGCAGACTTGTCTGCTGTGGCATGTGGGAGTGCTTTGCGAAATTTAGGTCAGGGTGGCAATTAAACAGCGTTGTTTGTAACTTGCAAACATGTTGCAAGAAACAACCTAAAACCAGTTTCTTGTCCTTGGAGAAAGAAATGGGAGGAGCCTCTACCTGAACTCAGTATGCTTGGAGGAGTCTGTACCTTTACCAGGCAGTGCTGGGTACCTGAGCATCCTGAGAGTGGTGCTTATGCAGCACTTCATGTTCTTCTGTGTTGGTGCTGTAGTTCTGTACTAGAATTACACGAGTCACACCACTGAAGTTGCTCACAGTGAGGTTAATACTTTGTGCCCTGAAGCTGAATACATGTGATCATTTTTGTGTGCTACATAATAATGAATAGCTGAGAGAAATGTTTCAGGGGTCTGTGGGTATGGAAAAGTTACAAGCTGATTGTATTTGTTGTGACCAGCATCCCTTCATGGAGCATCCTAAATTCATGCCTTGCTGTTCCCCACACAGGTAAAGACAGACACAGTCCTTGTGATGTGTAAGAAGAAGCGGGAGGAAAAATGGGATTGTCTCACTCAAGTGGAGAAAGAAAGCAAAGAGAAAGAGTAAGTCTTTCCAACTCTCCATCTTGTCTTCCATTTCTTGTTCTCCACATTGCCTTGAGACTGCTGGGAGAGGTCTGTGCTGTACTGACTGCAGCAGAATCACAGGCCCCTTAGATGTTTGAGGATCATTAGGTTGGGATTTTCTTTGTACCTTTAGGACTGGCAGTAGAGCAATTTTAAGTTGCTGTTTGCCACTCTTCTGTTGTTTTGTTGCTAATGATACATCATAGGAAGTATGACAGATAAAGACTTGCAGTGAGATTGCTAAAAGGGATCAACCAGTTAAAGATACATTTGCATTTTGATGGCTGCATTCATTGCAAAAGTGGTTCTAGTATTTTGTATAGAAAAATATATTCCCTGCTGCTCAAAACAGTTACTTTGTCACCTGTGAGTGAAATGCCTGCACAAAAATCCAGCCTGCTTTTGGCAAAACAGGTCTTTGTTTCTTAGATGGTTCTCCAGAGTCTCAATCCAACTTCTATCACTTCAAGTGCTTTGGAGCAGCAGGCAGCTTAGGCATATGTAGGTATATGGGGGTGGTAAATGACAGCAGGAAACCTGGGGACATTTTATTTATATAATTTTATATTATTTTACATGTACACCCACCTCAGGGTATGGAAACACTTGCTTTTGAGAAGGTTATTTCCTCCAACAACTATTCATTTAATGTATGTTTATGGAGGGATTTGCTAAAACTGACCTAACTAACCATATTTGAATTCAGAGCAAAAGGACCTTCCCCTCTCAAATGGCATCATTTGAGAGGAGTTTAAGAGGCGGTGACTTGACAACTAATGCTGGAGGGACATGGTTGCTTGGCTAAACCTGCGTCTTGTGCGGAGAATTCCTGAGGATTTAGTTGGGCAAGTCAGTGGTTCGAGAAATGCACATCCAGCTTCTGAACACTGGGGTCTGTGGCTGCCCAAGTGTGAGGCACTTGCTCCCTCTGCTGATCTCTTCATCTGCCATGTTTGCAGTGAGAAGGCACAAGGAGCTACCTGAAGGATTTGGGAGGCAGTTTTGCCAGGGGGCATTACGTATAGTCAGGTCACAGGGGCTGTGTCCTTCCCAGGTGGTGACTCTGTGGATAGTCATGTTTGTCAGCCAAGAAAAAACTGCTCTGAAATGCAGGATGTTAAAAAGGGCTCTGGAGATCAGCTGAAAAATAGGAAGCAACAAAAAAAAGCCTTTTGGGTGGTGAATGTGGTCCCTTTGAATGCTCAGTGTGG
>VYZS01106741.1:4277-20623 GCA_013400695.1 Neodrepanis coruscans | reverse complement strand
TTGGAAAAACGGCTTTTTCTCTTGTTTATTTTAAAATCTTATCCTGAACATCTTCAGATTGCTCTTGTTTGGAAAGTTGTCTTTCTCTTTTTCTTGATATTAATGAGTTGTTCCATCCTTGTACAATAATTGTAAAAACAATACAAAAGTGAGTACTCTATGGTACACTGCTCCTGAAAAAAAAATCATTCAGTGGTTGAGCTAGTAAAGTCTGCAAAAGTCTGTAAAGTCATACAAATCTGTGCTTAACTTTCACATTTGTAAATTCTGACTGCATTACCTTTACCTGCAGCTTTAGTGTTCTATCATCCTATTTATTTTTAGTGCTCAGTAAAAGATGTCATTTATGAGAGTCAAAGAAATAATATTTTTTAATATTGGTGTTTAATTATTTTATCCTAAATATTTGTTCAGCTTTAATATTTTACCAGTTATTTTCAAGGTTTTGTATTTTGTATTCAAAAAACATGTGCATTTTGTAAAATGCATTTATGTTACCAATGCCCTTAGGACACCTTTAAGAAGGTCTATGAAGTGCCTCATGTCTCTGATGATGATTTTGCTCAACCACAAGATGTGACTGCCCAGTGCCTTTCAGCTCTGCCCATGTGTGTGTGAATGCATATCCCAATATGCTGCCTAGGAAGGGGTTTATTGTGCTACTCCCACCCCAGGCTGTATTGGAGAGCATAGTATCAAAGTAGTCCTTGTCTTTTCTGAAAGCACTAGGAAACAGTGATCATTAAAATCTCTGTATTTTACTCTGTTAGGAAAAAGCAATGTGTTTCCTTAATTTTTTTTCAATCTCTAGGTCTGAAAGGAAGAAGTTAATGGAAACAAGTTTTAGGACTCTGTTGCTTTGGAACAAGGACATCAAGTTTGGCAGGAGCAAAGATCCATTCAGATAAAGCTTTATTATTAACTGCTGGAGAAATGTTTATAAATTAAATTCTTGTCTGTTTCTTCCTAAATGGTCTGGTTTTAAGGGACAGTTTTGCAATCAGATTTGGAGATTTAGAAAGGCAGCACAGCTACAGAGAAGTGTGGATAAAAGTTGGACTGGATAGGAGGCTGACTGGGACAGGGAGCTGAGACCCAGTGAACAGCATTTTGGAGGGAGAAGATGGACTTTGAAAGGAGCGCATAGGTTGGGGACAGGCAAGAGAAGCTTGTAACTGGGCTTTAACTCCTCTTACCAATGACACAGATGCTCTGTGCTAACCAGTCCTGACCCAGCTTTAGCTTGAGCCTTCTCCTGTTCTCTCCCTTAGAGAAAATAGCTTTTGTTCATTGTCAAGAAGATACGTCAGAGTGTGTTCACAAGGGAGCAGCATCTATTGCATGACTGGAAGCCCTTTCATGCTTTTCCTTCTCTATTTCCATCACTGTTTTAGGAATATCTTCTCCTTTGTGACTCTTTACACTTGATGGCAGTAGACCAAATTTTTTTTTATCAGCTTCCAGTGGGAAACCATAAAGAGTCTAATTCTGATATGATGATTTAAGGGTACTTGGTACTTAAAAGAATCAGGACCTTAGAAAAATTACTTCTCATAGTGGTGGTAAAGCTGACCTAGAATATTTCCAAAGGAAAATCTTTTCTGTGAAATATTAAGTTAACAAGATGTGTTAAACTCATGTGTCACACTTTGAAAGCTTGAGAGTTTAGAAGTGAGAAGCTCTCTAAATTCAGAAGAAAGATGAAAAAGGTGAGAAACAGAGGAACAAGAGGGGAAGGACAATGTAAGGCAGTTTTTCTTAGCCCTCTGTGACCAAGGCAGGCTCAGAAAGTTACAGCCTGTCAGACTGATAGAAACAGTTGCCAGTTATTTTACTCAAGTGAGTAAGATTTCAAAAATGGGAAAGACAAGTGCTGCATATTAAAGGTTTCTTAAGCTTTCCAAGAGCTCCACTTCTACCTGGTACTTTCTTGTACATAAACTAAAATGGCTTGTAGTATCTTCAAAGTTTTCTCTAACGCGTCTCTGGAAGTTCTTAACTCCAAAGTGTAAATCTATAAGTATCTTTACAACATATAATTGGTTTATGCTCCAGCATGACCTTTTTGGGGCGCAGCAGGTTGGCACAGAACAGTGCAGGCCAGGACAGCAGCAGCAAAACTGTGCTGTCCTGGGCCACAAACTCATCAGCAGTGCCCTTGCTCTGAGCATCCTCCCTGGCACAGGAAAATACCCGTCCCATGACCAAACATGCCACTGTTTGTCTGTTGTAGGAGTCAGTGCACTAGGGTCATGCTGAGATGAGAGGATCTGCCACACAGTATTGTCATCCCTAAGTACTAAAAATTAATGATATTTTAAATAAATAAAATTAGAACTTTATTTTCTGGTTTGTGGGCTTGTAGGGTATGTTTGAATGACTTTTCTCAGAAACCACAAAGGCTAAGAAATCTTCCTTCTTTTGTGATTTCTCATGTTATTAACTGGTTCCAGATGTTGTAACTGTAAGAATATAAGTACTGGCAGAGTTATAATTATATCATTCATGCAGCAACATAAGGAAGAGCAATCTGAAGAGGCTTATAGCCATGTCTTCTCCAAGAGGCAATGTTGAAGGCAATTAGGTGTAGCTCAGCAGTAAACATTTGAGAAGTAAAATGTGGCCATGGAGAATAATAAAAGATCATTTGGGGTTTCTTTGGAACTGCTAAATTCAGAAGGGCCATCAGATTAAATAAGAACAAAAGGAAAGTAGGTATCTCATTTTCATGCTTCAGCACCATGTACAGAGGTGTTCACAGAATGCATCTTTGAGAGGCCAAAGCTTACCATAAAGAGGAGAAAACTCTTTCTAGAATAATCTGCACATATATAAAGATTCAAACTTTTCATACCCATTACATGAGATCTGAGGTGTTTTATTTGTACCAAACCACATATTGGTAGTCTAGCACTGTCTAATATTATACTACTAAATTATATGAATAGACATACTTGTAGTGACATGTTTAAAACACAAAGGTTAAAAAATATGTCATTAGAGTGATGGATTCTCCAGTAAATGTTCCCTTTGAGAAAATGTGTCATAGTATATATTCTCCTCTATAAATTGCACTAGTTTGTGGTTTAGATAAACTGCAGAGAAATTAGATATTGGAATTGGGTTTGTTTTCCTGACTGTGAGAAATCCTGGCTTAATAGCAAAATTCAAGAAAAGTATGTGAAAAATATGGAAAAATTAATGTATCAGGTCATGCTAGAGACATTGTATTTATGCATTTAATTCTTCCTTTTGGGGTATCTTATCAATATGGATGGATTTTATCTGATTACCACCACACTAATGCTCAAGAACATACACAGACATTAAACTCTTGTCAGGGCATTTTGAAAAATAGCAGAATATCAGTTGTTCCATGTAGACTGCTGAGGTAAACTGTACTTCAAATGTAAAACCCTCCCATTACTGAGGGTGGCAGTTGCCTTCACTAACACGTAAGTGTAGCTGTACATAAAGAGACTGATATTACAACCAACAGTGTTGTAGTGAATTAAAGCAGTCTGGACTGAGGATTAAACTTTTTTTTTTTTTAATTTGGGAGAAAAGCAAACCTATGTTTATGGTCAGTCAGAACTCTGGCTGCTCTTGTTCCTGCTTGACACACTGGCTGCCACCTGCACTGCCCCGTGAATTATGCACTGCTCTTGCACTGTGAAAAAAACCTCCCAGTTCAGCCTGTGCTTACACCACCTAACTCATACTCACAGAATCTGGAGCACATTATGCACAGGTCTCTCAGATGAAAGGCCAGCTGTGAGCAAGCCATTCTCCCATGGAATCTTCTCAGTCAGACGATCTCTAATGAGAAACACTAAGGAACACGTTTCCAGCTCTTCTCTGGGTTTGGCCAGCTTCTAAAACCTGACTAGTTGTCTACAAGTGTGTTGGTCAGTTGAAACTCTGTCAGAAAACAGTCTGTCTGTCTGGGTTTAAAAGTTTGTTCTCCTCCTATCAACCACATTACTCTAGTTTAAGATGGAGGTTAAACGTCATTGATAATTTAAGTCCATATTCTCCTACAATGCAAAAAGAAAAACCAAGCCATTTCTTTCAGTCCAAGACCCCACTGGGTTAATGAAATGTTCTTAAAATAAACAGCTCACCAGTGTATTTGCTAGCAGAGTAGTTAACATAATGGTGTTGTTTTGAGAATATAGCCTGCAAATAAGTGGGCAAAATGGACAATTTATACTGCAGTAGGTAAAATTATATCTGCCTCTTCTTTGTATCCTTTTAAAGAAAAATTAAATTGCTCTTTATTGCATCTGAAAGAGGTGAGGTGTGTTTTGTTAACAGCAATTTTTTAACTTTTCCCATAATATGTGTTGTACTGTATCACAAGTCAGTTTTTCTTTAGCAACAAGAAAGAAGTTCTTAGAATGAATACAAGTTCACCTTATTCATTGTTGGAAATTAAAGTGTTCTGCCTGAAGTAGCTTGTAAATTGCTAATGTATTTCTAAAAATAAGCTTTAACTTAAAAATAAATTCGGGGGGCTTTTTTGTTTTTGATCAATTATTTTGCATTGTCCAAAGTGAATAAGTGTAATAGAAATTTATTTGACTGCAATTCAAGTTGGCTGCTAGCCAGGCTGGTTTTATTTGTGTGATAGCGTAAGTGACAAAAGCAGAAAAGAAAAAAGCTTTTGTGCTTTTTTTTTGTTGACCATGCTTTTCACACACACTAAGACTCTTTTTGGCCAACTGGGACTACAGTTTGAGAGAGGAATAAAACAGTCTATTCCTTGCTATTAACTTTAAAGAAGAAAGCTACATGGAGGATCTGATATTTTTGGTAGGCACATGTGGAACGAACATATGTAATTGTATGACTGATCTAGCAGAATGTTTAGCTGTATATCATGGTATGTCATTTAGGGGAATAATCTGAAGCATGAAACAAACTTGAGTGTGTGAAAGTGCTGTGGAGCAGAGGAAGTTTTATGTGTGAAAATGCCCTACTAACATAACACGTGCAATTATGCAGACTATTGTCTGAATATCTATAACATACAAATTTTACTTTTAATCTTGTCCAATCTGTTATATCCATGAAAGGGGAGAAACAAAAAGTGTAATGGTTATTTGCCAGATGTCTTAGTGTGATGAAGTGGCTAATAAAGTCCAAGTAGATGGAACATCAGGACTGGGTTGCCTAACAATGTGATGTATTGTGTGTCTAGTGGCCTTCAGTAATTCTCACTTTTGTTATAAGCTGGAAATTCTTGAGGTAAAATAAGTACCTAAAAAGCATTTGGTCTACATGCAGCATTTATTTTATTTTTACCTTTTTTTATTTTTACCTTTTTATCTTTTGAAGATTAATCAAATAGTCCCACAAGATAAAACTACTTGTTGAAAATGCTGCAAGAATGTGCCTTATACTTGTGTAACCGGTTCTGTTTATGTTTATTCAGACAGTGCATCAGTACCTCAGGCAGATTCTTCATGTCTCAAAGTACCTCAAATCTCTTTGTACCTTGAAGCACCCTTACAGTACGGTGACAGACAGCACCATGGACCACCAGGAAACAGAAACATTACATAACAGCAGCAATCATCTCTTGTAACTCTGACATCAGGGAACTGCAACCAGCAAAGGTAAGAGAATATTAACTTGTGAGATGGAGAGCTTTAAGCAGCACGTTCCTGGATTTCTTTCTGTGCTATGTAAATAGTGACAGAGTGCAATGGAGATACTTTGTCTGCCATGATATATTAAATACATATACAGGAGATGTTAATGCTGTGAAATAATGTTAGTAAGTAGTGAAGTAAGTTAACTCTTAACTTCAATGAAGTTTAATTAGTGAGATACTACTGCATGTAAAACACTGTTTACTTTCTGTAGAATGTTACCTTAGCAGTTTTTTTAAGTAGTGATGTGTTTGCTGGTGTACTGTGATCTCAGTTGTTGGTTAAGTATGAGTTCTCTGTTGACATTTCTTTCTCCTGAAATGTTCCATAATAGTGAGATACTGTGATATCCACTAATACTGGAAAACCTGTGATTAAGAAGACTGGGGAAGGCCAAATTTTTCCTGAAGTAATTTAGTGGCCATGCTAGGAAGAGGAATAATGAGTCTTGACTACTGTGCAGATCCTTTTTCTTATACAATTTGACTGCAACATAGAGGTTGCTATAATGACTTGCCTAATCTATGGAAATTTGCAAGAAGAATTTGAAACTCCAGTTAGTGAGTCAAGGAAATGAATAAGCAATAACTTCTTACAGTGATGAAGGAGACATAACACAGTCAAAAATGGTTACTCACATTTGGAGGATTATCTTTCCAGTTCTTACTATCTAATATAGAAGTGGGCAAAGGAGTAGTTCTTATATGTATTTATTGAATATAAGGTATATAAATTTTCTGTTTATGTAATCCATGTGTTATAAATTGCAAACAAAAAAATCTTGCAAAGAAACACTCAGAACCATTTAAAAAACTAATGGTAATTTGTTTAAGCCTTGAGAACCTGAATCTGCAAAGCCAAGCTGTCTTCAAGGGTACCAAGGAATCTCAACTTTTGTGGCTGCTAAGAAATTTGAATATGCTCCGCAGCACTTCTCTGGATTGGAATTTAGGCCACCAAAATGATTTGATAGATCACAAGATCCAAAAAAATGAAAGGAAATAGCAGACCTTAGACAAAGTGTAAACTGTTTGGGAAAATTCTGTTATAGCTTTCAATGTGACAAAATGTTCAGTTTGGTTATTTTTCCTTTCTGACCATATTGTGATGAGCTAGCACAGTTATTTTAGTTCCTGGATAATGATTTAAAGAAGTATTCTGATTTGACAGAGGGGAAAAAAATGACAAAACATCCAAGAATTTAGACATTGTTTCAAGTGTTTGCATGTTCACATCAGATGAGTAAAATATTCAGAAAAGTGAATTGTGACTGATATGTGTGAATTCAGCCATACCTGTACAGATTCAATGGAAATTTTGAAATTGGGTCTTCCCCAAGATACTCGGTATATCTACAAGTGTCCTAATTGTTTTTTTCTTCCATTAAGCTTGTGTGGGGGCCACAAGGGTGTGAAATAGTTACATGATAAATATTTGAGCACTTACTCGTTGTTGTAAAAACAAAAAGATGTGTCAGTTTTGGTGGGAAGTGTTTCTTTTTGAGTTCAAAAGGAACCCTGTGGAAAAGTATATCATCAGATAGTAGCTTAACTAAACTAAATTCATTGCCCAAAGGAATGCAGGAAATATTTGCAACTAAGTGTCCATTACAAAATATTCTGAACTCTTCCCTTTGTAAATGATTTCTAAAGTTCAAGAAAGAAGTCCCCCATTTTTTGAGGTGAGTATATACTCCTGTCATTAGTATTGCTGTTAATATGGGGATGAGGGGGAATAACCATGAATACAAGCTTGACTGCATAATTCAGTGTAAAGCCATCTGCTTTTTGCTGTAATGTGAGAGATGTACAACTAGAGCCAATAGAGACACCACCATCACTACCCTAACAAAGGCCTCTGATTTCCAAAGACTACTGATTTCTTTTTCATACTTCAAAGAAGCCAACCAGCCTTTTCAGTCCAACTTTAGGCTTGAGACTTCTGAGCTTTTCTTTTAGGGCCAAGTTAGGAACTACTGAAACATAGGGGTTTATCACAGAACCCCCAGTGCAAGCTGAGCTCTGGCCGTAGTACAATTTAAATTATTTATGCACAGTGCTGTGTTCAGACCATGTGCACATTTGTCCTTGTCCGTCAACAAGTGTTCTATTAATCAAACAGGAACCCTGGTGCGTTCATTACAAAAGTAAGAACATTGAATTTGGGATGGTATTTTTAGTGCTTTTGACAGACAGGGATTATTAAGCTGTCACTCCCTTTTTTCAACCAACTCCCCTATCTTCCTCCCCTTCTTCAATGCGTTGTCATTTTATTATTAAGAGCACACTAATAGTTAAACGACAGGAACCCTAAACCCCTTACTAGTTCACTGACATGACAGGTTATTTTTTCCCTCTATTCCCTGTCCAAGAACCCCTGCTGATCTTCCCAGCATGCAGTGCTGTGTGACCCTTAACATCTGGCAGTGATTAATTGTCTTAGTGTCATAGCGATCGCCTTCCTCCCTCTGATCCTCACTTACTTTGTTCTCTCTTTTAAAGCCAGTGTGCTGGAACCTTTTCTTCCCACTTTTAAATCTGTCCAGTATCCAGGATACTGTGTGTGTCTACTGCGATACAACTTGAAAGAAACCGAAACAGTCAGTTATCTGGCCCTGAAAGTCTGGTCATGGATTCAGAGGGCTTTCTGTTCACTGAAGGGGTGTGCTTGAAAAACAGCACTAACTAGAATGACACAGATCTTGTTGAACTTGATCCGGATCTCAGGTTCCTTCTAAGCAAACAATGCAATTATGGGCAATGCTGTTTTCAGTGGACACATGCGGTATTGTGTAGAAGGCTGTTGGCTGCGGCTTACACATTACATAGATCAAGGGCCTGACACCTCCTGACAGTAGTTGCCCCTTTGAGCTCAGCTCGCCCTGCTGTACCATGCTACTGCAGAGCTCTGAGCCCTGTCAGGGCAGGAGCATTTCTTGCTCAACTCCCACCGAGTTAAGCAGGTTCCTGTGACTGTACCAAGGAGTCGTGTGTTGGCTTTGGCGTGTGATCGCTGGGGCTGAGAGATAAAACAGGTGTAGTGTTTGCAAGGGAGTTCTGTCGGCTGAGCAATATTAGGCAATACTTACACCTCTTGTAGATGCTCGTATAATAAGAATACTGGTGGAAGAGAAGACAACTCTACCACTAAGATAAATGTCGGATGTCCACATTCTGCTCTCAAATTGAAGTAGACTTCCCATGTGATTTTCAAGAATTATTTTAATCTCTGTCTCAGTTTCTCATGTTGGAAAATAGAGACAGTAACTGCTTTGGGGTATAGGAGATCTTCATTTTCCATGTATGAATATGAAGCATTATTAGGCAATAATTCATATGTGTCTATTTAAGGCCAGCTGCCAGGCATGGGGGAAGCTGCGTAAGAGGGAGGAAGGAGGCCATTTCAATGCAGAAGTTGTGTGGGGTTTTTTTGTTAGTTTTTTTTTTTTTTTTTGTATTGCTTACACTCAGGATGGCTGTGATGTGTTCCCAGTTTGGCAACTTGCATGGGTAAATTACCAACTGCTCTAAGATTCTGCTTCCTTGCATGCAAATGGAGGATGAGCTAATAGCTGTCTTTGCAAAAAACTAACCCTCCTACCATTTGAACATGAAAGGTAAAAATAAACAATTGTTTTAAATCCTGGTTGAATAGCAGAATACATGCACTGAACTTTAACTACTGTTGCATTTACATTTTAAGGCAAAATATCTGAAAGGCAGTTTCTCCTTCACTTACTTATTGAATACTGAGTTCAGAGTCTCCCTGTCTCCCATGACACACACTCCTCACAAATAGATTTCTCCAGAGCAGTATTATGTTCTAGTTCTCCATGTATTTCAAACAACTATAAGGCCATTTATTTTTGATTTCAAACCAAAATAGTAAAGTGGAGTGCATGGCCTTTAGTAGTTGCTAAGCAACCCTTTGTAACATGCATCCTGCATTTTCCTGTGCCATTTGGCAATTCACACAAGATCTTGTTTGTTCATTTCCAGTCTAGTAAAATTGGTTGCTATATTTCAAGTGCCAGTATAGATCAAAGTATTTCCTAGAAGGATAAACATGTTAACTGGCAGAGAGCGAATGATTAACATCAAGCACAAACCTTTTAGTATAAAGGACTTGGCATGTCATCCACTGGCAAAGCTACTCAAATGAATGCCATCTATACCTAACAGATGTGCCACTAAGGAGTTATCCTCTTTTTCCCAAAGTACTGCTTGCTGTGCTGGTGTGACTGAATATGGATGATAGTCACTGCTGAGGTTTGTAAGCAACTGAGTCAAATGCTTTTGTCAGCCATGGCAGTGTATCTGGAGATCTCTTATTTCCCTTGAGCTTCTTCAGTTTTTCATCCATGTAACTAATTGTAGAATTTTCTTAAACTTTTATTTTCTCTTCCTCTTCCCTTTATGAGCACTTACAAAGAAACCAGACTCTAGTGTTTGACTATTTAATATTACTTGTCTCCTGTACACTCTAAGTTTATGCCTAAGGAAAGTCATCTTTAAGTAGAGAACAGTCATTTGTCATAAACAATGCAGGACATACCTGGGTTTTGCTTTGCTCTCTGCATTTCCAAACTTCTGATTAAAAGCTACAGATGATCTGGATCCCTTCTTTAGTATATATTTTGGAAGGGAGGATTGAAAGAAGGTTGGTCAAGGAATGCTTTTAAAAATAGTTGAGAAAGGAAAATTTTTAAAAGCTGCATGTACACATCTGTGTATTTGTGTGATATCTTTAATTTGCAATCTATGTCAGAATCACCAGACCAAATGTCAGATACTGACTAAAGTAGTAATTAAAAGTACTAAGTGAAGAATGATATGCTGCAGTGTTAAGTTTGAGATGGATGGCAAATATTTTGACTCAGTTACAATAACCTATGGCAAAGCTGAGGGGAATTTTAAAAAATCTATATTCCTGTTATAGAATGCTAAATGATAATTCCAAGAAGTAAACATTTCTCACTGCATCCTCTAAAATTAGCAGATTATCTATATATTTCTTATAAACCCCTATTGGCTTAGTCAGTAGTGTGTCATTTGGAGTATATTTTATAGAGTTTCTCTGGATGAAAATTTACCTGCCAGCAGTACTGGTGGCATTATAACTGCTGGAAGTGATTTGATAATTGAAGAAGTGGGCACAGTTCTCTCTTGTTCATGCAGTCATATTAGTATCTGAATTGGATAGTTCGGCCAGGGTCAGCCAGGGGATAAATCTGTTCATACCATTTTTCCATGATCATATACCCTGTCTCAGACATGGTTGTGAAGAAGAGGCTGAAGAGAGAGGTAAGGCAGATTTTCCTTATGTGATCAGAGAGCAAAGGCAAGAAGCAGATTCTTTACACTGCCAGAAGTGTGTACAGCTGGGGAGAATCAGCCCTCTCATTTCATGGCAGATAATCAGTTTCATATTTTCTGTGGCAACCATTAATACACTACAGCCTTAGCTCTAGGCCTATAGGTAAAGCTGTTTGCTGTGACTGCTTTTCTGTTTGTCCCCTGAGAGCTGAGGATTCTCTAGGAAGTCTATGGTGAGCAGAGAGGTGTCCTGTCAGAGTAGACTTGGGCTCATTGTCTTGCAACTGTATTGGTAGATACTTCTAACTGATCTGGAAATACATGAAAGAAGCTCATTCTCACATACACACAGCAGGAATGCACATAAGCCAAAAGATGATATTTCAAAATTGACATGTACTATCTCTAAATCATATTCCCTGTTGTTCATTTTTCTTAAGATTGAAATAATTATACTGATTTCTACTGAGCTGACTACACCCTTTAGCCAAACTGCAATGCTGAAATAGAACAGCTCCTCAATAATACTCTAAATGCTGGTTCCAAAATAAGTTTTAATTTCTAGACTGCCTAAATATTGATTTATGGAGCTCATGATAAGCTTCCCAGAGTACACTATGGTATCTGTACAGTAAGGCTATAATTGTAGTTGAAAACAAAATTAAATGTCATGGCAATAAGTATTCTTATGATATTTAAAGTGTTTATAATTGTCCGAAAAAACCTGATTTGTGTACCCTTGGCCCAGATGTATGCAACTATCTAACAATATCATCAGCTTAGATGCCCATAATGTAATATTAGCTTTTGAACTCCGTCTATTTTTGAAAGTAGCCAGTTCTGCAGCAGAAACAGTGCAAGGACTGGAAAGAACAGGGGGTTGGGTGCCAAACATCCTTTAGGATGCTTTGTGCCTCAAGTTTAGTTGTTCTAAACTGCCTTTCTCTATATACTGCTCTCTTCTCTAAGCAGCAAACTTGTGCTTCTAATGTTCGCCACTACGACCTGTGCCTGGGCTGTCAGTAGGTAGATGACATGATGACAAGATGACATCTTAGCGCTGAATGCTGGTTTTCCCATGGCAGGGAGCCACCAGAGAAGAAACAGCAGGCAGTTTATGGGACCAGCAACAGCACTCTGGGCACTGCTCATGTCAGGGACTGGTGAGGACAGTGGAGTCCTTGCAGATCGGTGTGCAGGCACCCTGTGATCACAAGCAGCCCCCAGGGAGGATGCAAAGGGCATCGAAACAGCCCAGCACTTTCTCTGCAATATGTGCCCCACCAAAAGGCTCTCAGAGGCTGCTGCTGCCCCTCTGAGCAGAGCAGATTAGGGAGATTTTCCTACCTAGAGACGAGGCTAAAAAAAAAACTACTCAGAGCGTCATGTATCTCTGCCTCACCCAGGCACTCGGTGGGTGTCTGCCTCTTGGCCAGGGCGGTGCTGAGTGTCACGCCGTGCCTGCCCTGCCCCTGCCCTGCGTGGGCGCCCCTTTGGCAGGCAGGAGGCAACATGTTTGGAGCAGCTGCTGCCCTTGTCCGTGGGTGTGACTGCAAAGGCACTTGGGCATAGTTGTCTTGGAGGGCAGGACTTGGGACAGCATCAGCTGTAAGGCTGCAGGCAGCAATGCTGAGCTCTGGCTGTCATTTTAACTGAGTATTATGTAAATCAAATAGAGTAGCTGTTAAATTAAAGCGTGAGAAGGTAATGCCTTCAGGTAATGCCCACTGCAGCCAAGCTGCTGGATTTTAAGGAAATATAGAACTTGTTATTTCCTTCTTTCTTTCTGTGGAAGATGGACATAAAGGCATAGGAAAAAAACCCCACCTAATTATTGATTTCCCGAGGGGACACACTGACAACTCCCCACACAAAGAATTTAAGTGTTGGGGCAAGCCGGAGCCAGTGGCCACAGAGATGAGCAGGTTATCACAGATCCTTTCCAAAGGAAAACTAGAATAATTTTTACATTCTGTGGGAAATAAGTGACTTTTTCAATAGGGTTTGCAATAAAGAAGAATTTTCTTGGAATGGAAAACCTAAAAAAACTTCTGCCTTCAAAAATTTCCCTAGGAAGTATCTTGAATATTCAATCAAATACCAATTCTGATATTTTGTAATAAAATCTCATTCAGAAAGAAACATGCAAATTTAAAAAGATCTAGTTTTATTGACTTAGTGTCTATATTGGCTTTGAATGTTACTTAAGAAAATCTCACTCCAAAAAACTAAACAACTTTTGTATGGTTAATCTATCCGTTATATTCTTTTAACTATTGCAATTACTAAAGTTTTTGAGGCATGGCAAAAGGATGAAAATTCTATATTAGAACTATACTGTAGTGATATTTTCAATTAAAATATTTTAAATTAAAACACACATCTAGGTTCATAAAAATTTTCAAAAAATAACAATAACTTCTTAAAAAAACCCTGAACAATAACAAACCTCTCCCTGTTTTCTTTAAAAAATAAATTCTACAAAAATGTTCCATCTATTGTTCAAGTATTGAGAGTGTAGACCACTGCTGGTGCTGTGATGCAAGGTGACACTGGTGTTCTGAACAGCTGATTATCAGTGTTGCTGGGCACACTATGATTGCCCTAATTCAGGATAATTTTCAAGATTTAATATTTTTGCAAGAGCTAGGATGAAAAGTTAATCTAAACATTATTCAAATGTAAAATCTCCTATAAATTTGAACTGAATCTATTGAGACTTTCCAGTTTCATTTGAAAAGTTTGAATGTTATAAACTCAGTTTATTCTATCTTGTCAAAGATTTGAATGAAAAAGGGAATTTTTGTATTTGAAGATACATTCTTTTTATTTTGATAACTCTCTTCTTTTTTCCCTCCCTGTTTCAGCAGATTTTATTTTCAGGGGACTTCAGAATTTTTAATTTTTATTGGCAACTTCATCTGAAAATGCTTTGTAAAAGTATTCCTGGACATCTATGTTTAAACTCTATTTGTACTTAAAACATAATTATCCGTAGTTTGGGTGTACTTGGAGTTACATATCAAACACATGTAGAAATCAAAATACAATAAATATAAACATCCTTTCATCTGTTCCATTTTATAATAGAAAGTTTACAAGATGTTTTTTATAAATGTAACAGGCAAAAAAAGATAAAATCACTGTGAAAGAAAAATAATTGAGACAAAGGAGGAGATAGTTATCTTTCCTACAAATTGCTTTTTGTTGCCTGTTATGTGTTTACATTAATGTCTGAATAATAGCACAGGACCAGGTCATTCACAGATTAGACAGTCACTGACTGAAATAATTATCCTTCTAGGAAGCTTGATGCTTACTGAAGACTGAATTCAGTCTTTACTTTTCTGCATTGCAAATTGTCAGAATTTTATTAAATTTGCAGTAAAACAAGTAGTGTATAACTACATTTGCTTCAGAGGAGCTACTCCAGATATACATTGCTAATCCTTTCTCATCTTTGTGTATCTCTTGGTATTCACTGACAGGGAATCAGTCCTTGGGGTGGTAGTTAATTCTGAGATACTTGTGAGGTAGAGTTTCATTGGGCTTGTTTTAGTCATTTGTGTTTGATAAATCCCTCTGGTACTTTCCCAGGTGTGGGGGTTCTCTAGGGTGCCTGAAGCAGGGTGTGCTTCAAGCACAAACAATTCACGGGAAATACCACTGACTACCATGGGGGTTTCACACCTGGAGCTCTTGGAACCCGGGCCAAGAAAGCATCATCAGATTTAATCTATATTGTGGATTTGACAAATTACCTGATGGAACAGGAACAGCATGTCCTTTAACTTTTTTTAGATATCTGGGATGTCTTAGATCTTTATTATATACTGTCTAGGGAGCTGTTCTGCAGCAACATGGTGGGGAGTCTTTCAGGCTGTACCTAGCACATGAAATTCTTATTGAGACTAACTTGGGAAGGCTATGCAATCTTGGTAGCCTGAGTGAGAAAAGCTGTGATGTAGGCCCCTTTGATATCCTTAGGAATCACAATGATTCATGTACAAACATACAGTTTATACTCCCTCCATAACCTTACCAGCAAGGGAAGGAAAACTTCTATGCCTTGGCAAGAGTCCCCAGTGTACTCAGAGCTTTGGCTGCATTTGTGTTTATGAATTCTAACAACTCCATCACAAATGTTGTCACCAGATACCTGGGCTCTAGCCACAATAACTACATTTCCAAATGTTTAAGTATGGTTTGCTCTCAACTTATTTATTATATTTGCTATAAACAGTAAGATATCATGTGAATTACTCTTTTTTTTTGTTTTGTTTTCTTTACTCTCTAGCTTTTCTAGTCAAGGATGAAATATACATGGTATTAGTTTCAGACTTGTTGTTTTCTGTGTTTTAGTGCTATAGGGATGGCTTTATCTTTTTTTCCTGAGAGCTTATATACTGAGATAAAGAGCAGAGAGACCCAGTAGAGGGACCACCACTGTTGGAGTTGGTACAGAATGTGCATGTGGCATTTCAAAAGCATTGTTTGGCCTCCTGGAGAGAACCAGTGTAATTTTTCATCTGGAAAGTATTCAAAGGGTATTTTCTGGGGAAGAAAATTGTAGTTGTATAATACAATTATGCAGACAAAGTTTGCAGAAACACTATCCAAACAAAGTGGGGTTATGGTATGTGGGGGGAAAGAAAGAGGAGAAAAAGTAGTGATTCATTGATTTGTTGCAAAGGGAATGAAATTTCTCTTCATATAATTTTGGATTAATAACAATGTCATAAAAGATGGAACTCTGAAGGAGGAATAGCCAGCTCTGTGAAGAAAGGAGAAAACCAATATTTTTATGTACCATTGGAAGTATCACAAAGAGCCCATCAGTCTGATTACTGAGTCAACAAAAACTCTCATTTTGATTGCCACAGACATTGGCTCTAAACAAATCCTCATAAGGAGTTCTCAGAGGATCAAAGGAATAAACAGTATCTTCTCCAGGCTGAAGGAAAGCAACACAGCAGTAAGAAAAGAATATTCCAAAGTGGCAACAGGGGAAGGAAAGTACTTTCTCTAGATCATGTTGCTGGTAATAAGGATTTTAGTGATGAGGCCAATTTTAGAACAAGAAATTCTGTTAGAAGTGTATGTAAGTAAACAAAACCAATTTAAATTTCAAAAGTAGTTTTGAATAAGTACCGCAGAGCAGATGTTTAGAGTATTTTATTCCTTGGCTGTAACTCTACCTCACAGTCATGTCTCCTTTAACTATGGTAAAAGCTCTGATTATTCATCTTGGTGTATATCTCTGATTTTGTTCCATAGCAGCTCAGCTTCAGTGTGTTTATCTAAGGGAGATAATAAGTAGATTGGAAGAGTCATCACTGACCAGCCTAAAGTCACACAGGGAACCAACCCATTG
>VYZS01106710.1:0-25776 GCA_013400695.1 Neodrepanis coruscans | reverse complement strand
CCAGAGAATAAAAAAATTCTAAGTAAAAAACCACCTATGGACAAGGTATGCAAGTCACAGATTTCCTTCTCAGTTGTGCTCAGATTCTAGGACAGCTTGATTTGGCTCAAATGGCTCTGTATCACCAGTTTCTCTCCCCACCCACCACAGTGCAGGAGCCCTGAGGGGCAGGATGGAAGCTGTTAGCAGGATTTAGTCTAGAAACGTGCCCTAATGATGTGGAGTCAAACTGGTCTCAGATCAGGCAACACAAAAGTAGCACTGAACAAACTCCTTCTGATCTTGTACTTTACATCTCCTCACCAGACTGAAGGTTCAAAAACTTCACCCACAAAGGACAAGCAGTAATTGCTTGAAGTTGCAAGTCTTTCAGGTAACATTCAGTGCTTTCTCACCTATAAACCTCTATTCTCTTCAAACTTAGGATTTGCAACCTAATTTTCCATTCCTTTTATTCCTCTCCAACAGTGAGATCCCAAGATTCAGAAGAGAGCTACTTTTCAATATTTGGAAAAAATCACCATTGGTTTGAACTACTTTTATAACATCTGAGTGGACAGCTGAAAAGACTTCACACAGTGGCAACACAGCAGTTTTATCTGCTGTAGGGAGTGCAGGAAATACTTGCTTCCTCCTACCATCTGTTCTACCATAGAACAAAAAGCTTTGATCTCCTAAAAGCTGTTGTTCTGCATCACCCACCTGTGCTGCCCACATAGAAAAGCCAACCGTTACTCCTCCAGGTACGGACAGCAGTGATCATCTAACACACTGACTGACAGAAATTCCATGTGATTAGCACACCCTCTACACGAAAGCCCAAAATCAGATTATTACTTTTTATTCTATTCAAGGTTCATAGATATGTAACACAGCCTACTTTATGAGCAGTATGTATGAATTTCTAACTATCAAGACCAATTGATCTAACAAATGAAAATGTTTTAGTTTCATTTTTACAAAACTCAACAGGATTATTCCTAAACATTGTTCACTATATTGTTCACAAATGAACCTCTAAATTGGTTTAATGACCCTGAAAAAATCCACACGCCAGAGAAGACAGTTGGTATAGCTGTGTCTTCATTTGAAAACAACTGTGATTAGCACTATGGATATGCAACTAAAAAGCTAAAATCAGTTACAATAAACCTGTACAAAACTTAAAGAAGAATTGAATAAACTCTGACAAAATAAAACATACCAAAGACAGAGGCAAGATGCCATTTATCACTGGTAGGTACCAAGGTGAATGATAATGACTTAGAAACTGAAGTTTGAGTAAAGGCAATTATCAATAACTCATTTGCCTCCTGTTCCATTGGAGTGTTTTCACCACAGAAAAAAGTAAACAGTTGCATCTGTGTTTCATCCTGGCCTCTATCCTTAGGAAGTTTACATACTTCTAAAAATGCTACTTAAAAACAAACACATCCAATTCAGCTACAGAACACAACAGGTAATGGCCTAACAACCCTACTGCTGGAGCAGGGTTTTGCCCCATGAAAATAAAATAACATTTGGTAAACCTACCATGAACTGAAGAACTAACCATTAAAATCATACCAGTCAACACTTGCGAGATATGAAACTAACAGAAGAAGGTAAGACTGAATGTTAGGTTTTAAATCAAATCTAAAGCTTGCTTTCTTACAAAAAAAATGCCATTTAGGAATTTGACTATTTTGTGTTTTTCTATGACCAGTATCTCCAAAATTTTCTTAGACTGAACGTTTCTTTTCAGTAAAATATCCTCATGTTGCATTCTACAAGAACATCAATGCTATTTTACATTATTCATAGACAGCAATAAAGTATTACTATTTAAATAGTTTATTTTGTGTTACTATTTAAGTATTTTTAAGCTACCATTGAGCAAGTTGGAACATAATTTTTTTCCCTGCTGATTTAGAGCACTTACCTCTTTCACATTGGGGCCCAGTAAAGCCATACGTGCAGGCACATCGGTTTGGAGCCACGCACCTTCCTCCATTCAGACACCCATTTTCGCAGACAGCTGTAATAGAAGGAAGGCAAAAGTAACCCTTACTGAGCTGTTTCCAGAAAGACATGAAGGTATGCACTTGACCAGCTTCAGTGAATTGGTATCCTGTTGGACAGGAAACTTTTTTCCCTAGAATCTAATTACAATCTTTTCCTATTTCCTGGACCCACTAGTTCCATGAACCCATCTTTTCAACGGAGCATGACATCATCACAGTAACAACCACAGCTTTTCGGACCTCTCAGTGCCTTTCTCTTTGGGATGGCCAGAAAATCCCGTAACTTCAAAATAAAATCTCTTTCAAACTTTCAACAACTACACATGGATAGAGATTGCAGATTGAAGATACAGAAAAAAACCTTATCTCTAAATCCTCAAATATATTTACTCCTCTACCATAATAAACCAGTATTAAAAGGCCATTAGCTGATGTTAAGTAATTCATACCATTAACCAGAATAGCAAAATATAATCAATACCTATTCTATGTTAATTCAAGATACTCTTTCCCTCTATGTTGTCACTAGATTCAGAACCCAGTTTTCCTTATAATAAACTCCAAAAGCAGTTGCTCTCAAGAATAATCAGAAAATACAACATGCACATGAAAAGGGAGACTTTTAAATACAATTTGATGTTCATTGAGTAATGTTATTTTTTGTTCCGTTTCACATTCACTTCAGTAGAAAGAAGATTTCCATTTATCCTCTTTCATCCACTTGATATTTCACAGAGAAGGCAGAAATACAATTCTTAATCCTTTCACCATGTGATCCTCCTCCAGATTATTAGGGTAAATTCCTGGTCCCACTGAAGTTCATGTAAAGTGTGCCATTGAATTTGACAGAGCACAAAAGGTTTTCATTAAATGAGCTAAACACATTTTCTCTGTCAGACCAATAGTTCACTAGATAGCAATATGACAGCCTTGGTTAAAAGCAGTGTCTACATCCTTATTTGAATTACTGCACAGCATTCCAGCCAAGAAGAGCAAGAGACCACCAGAGTCAGTTTGGGAAAAATTTCAAGCAGCAGATCCAGGAATGCTTTTGGCCAAGGACTGATTGAGGAAATAAAAAAAAATCTGTTGATCAACTCTAAGATGACAACATCAAAATGAGCAAAATTTCTAAATCATAGTAGCTAACTCTGATGCAAACACTGAAATGAAAACAAGGCTTTGTATTAAAAATCTTAATTTTGTCTATAAAATGAAAACTGAATTCCTTGTAAACTCTAGATGTATGGCCTATTGTTCTAGTGATTGAAAAGTGCTAGAGGTCAATGGTAATTATGGTAGTGTGAGAACTATAGAATCAAGTTATATCCAATTATTATGAACTCACAGGATGTTTATTTTAATAGTCCTGATCAGAAAGAACTCACTCAGGTTTCACTCCGAAGTCATGTCCCACTACACCTGATCAAAACCAAGCCCAACAGCAGCTGAAATTCAGTGCTAAAGGGTGTCCAAACCACACATCACAGGATTACTTAACAATACACAGTATCTCCATTCCCAGAGTGCACTTACGCTGCCCACAGTGTGTTCCTGTGTATCCCTTCTGACAGAGGCAATGGTCATCACTGCAGCTCCCTCCATTCATGCACCGGATGTTACAGTGTTGGACTTGAAAAGAAAAAAGATTTCCCTCAGTTATATCAAACCAGTCAGAAACACTTCACTGTCTGCTAAAGGACTTAACTTTTTTTTTTTGGGATTGATTCTGTGAACTAGAAAGTATGAGAAGTTTTAGGACAGATACTTAAAATGGTGCTACAGAACACAATGTAGATTTACAGTTCCTAAGGAATATAGGATACGGTGCAAGAATTTGATGCCCCCCTCATTCACTGAAGTCAAAAGCATTTTATGCGAGCATAAATCCACAGCATTTGTTTCCTAGTTTGCAATGATAAGAATAAGGGAAAAGCACTAAACTTTTGGCAGACACCACCAAGAAGGGAGTCTTATCATGTGGGAAATGGGGGAGGGAACTATTAAAGGGAAGCATATAATGAAGCTCCTGAAGACAGCCCTGTTTTGCCAACAAATGCAATACCAGAAGCTGGTCTGGCCAAGTGGGACTTCTTGCATAAAAAGGAAAAATATCAGAGTGATTTCCTTCTCTGTGCCATCTGTGGGCTCACTCCATCAGTAGAGCTGCTGGGCTTGGGAGCTGCAAAGCTCACAGGCAGCATCTCCCCACAGCCAACCACCTTTCCCTGCAAGGGGCAGAGGCAGGGAAGCAGCAGCAAACTCTCCTCAGCTGCAGCCCCACCATTTATAATGGTTAACAGGCAGTTAAGCCTCATGCCAGTAAAGCGTCATGTCTGTGCTGCATTTCTCTAGCAATAATCAGAAATACATTTTTTAACTAGATGTTAGGGGCAACTAAAAGTATGTCAGGCTCTTCATCAGGCACAGAGAAGTGGGCAGGCCTCCCAACAAAGTGAAGTCCTTACAGGTCATGCTCTCCAACATAGCTGTGCCTGCACTCCAGTAAGCAGCTGGGAAATGGTTTTCCTCTTAACAGGAACCACATGAAAGGCTCCTCCCCAGATAGGATTACAGTCTGATCAGCAGTTCAGCAGACTGTGATGTAGCACTGGATACCTAAAACATGCTGAAAATCATGAAATGCTCAGGACTGAAAAACAGAAATTGCATCCCCATCAGAATTTGTTCCTAACAGGTGCCATGCCAACCACGGAAATCTTCCTCTTGCACAAAACCCTGAGGCATCATTTGGCTTTTTGCAGTTCAGAAGTATGTGAATGGAATTTTATTTTCAAGGAGAAATAATAATTTTAACTGTATTGCCTTCTATAACAATATGAATCCACATAACAGAAGTTAAACATGCAACTGGAGAAAGGATTGAAAATAACCTGGAATTTAAAACACTGACACTCTTAATTCTTCAATTATAAAAGAACTGTGTGTTACATTTCTTATGTGTCTAATAGTTATGATAGAACTTTGTTATACTTTGGATGTACTTCAGTACTTCACACAACAAAAATGTATTAACATTCCTCAATAGAAAGTAAAATTGTCTGCAAATACAGAGTGAATATCTGGTGAAGATTTTTGGAATATGTCCTAAGTAGGTCAGAAAAAGGTGTATAGTTACTTTAAAACGTGTAGTTCAACTTAGCTTTATCCAATCTTAGAAAAACAGAGGGGATTACAAAAAGCATAGGAAATGATATCATCTGTCAAGCAGGGAAGGAACTTAAAAACCACAAACTGATTTCAATTAGAGCAAGCTATGCCAAGAACTAATTTCTATTCCCACATAAAGACCAAAGCCATTTAAATAGTTTGAACTACATTCGAGATAAAAAGGTTAACAGTAGCTTATATGATGATTTTCATATTATTTGTTGAAGTAAAAATAAAGTATATTTCCTCATTTTGGGATAAGGAGTGCTTTTACACATAACACACACACACACACGAAATTTCCACAATTTGTCTTACTGCTTCTTCAAAGAACTATTCCAAGGTAAAGTATTTCTTCCTCCTTTTTAAACTAAAATCATTATGGGAGACTGCTAGGACACCCAGTCATCTTTATTAAAACAAGCCATTTAAATCAGTGACCTTTCTTCCTCATTACCAAGGAAGAAAATCAGTGACATTCAGTCAGTAAACCAATTACTTATTTTCTGCCCTCTTTTGAGTGAATGTTGAAAAGAATATTTCCAAAATCACACAGACTATTCTGAAACATTACCCTTCCAAAAATTTATAGAAACATATTCAAAGACTGTCTGGATCTCAGCTGATGATGTTAAGAATGCATTTTTGAAAACTAGCATATTAATGCTGGTCCAGGTTCTCTTTTCTCAGCTATATCAACAATCCTGCTAATGGCAGTGGAGTTATTCCGGTAAATGAAACAACGTGTTCCAACATATCACACTGACAGAGACTCCAGCAAAAAGCACAGGAATTGCCATAAGGATGGCAAATCAAGACATATACCTTTGCCTTATCTCAGTAGGCACAGGAAATGTTAAAATGAATAAATTATTGCTTTTAATCTATTATTGTTCTTTTTCATATCCCATTTGTAAACAGTCTGCACTGGAAATGTCTGAAGTCATAACAGGAATAACTGCAGGAACACAACTCTATAAACCTGCAAACCAGCCAGCGAGACCAAACATACCCATACAGGCTTTGTGTGTGGGCAACAGTCGTGTTTTTTATCAAAGTGAAACAACAAGCTGCCCACGTAAGTATACCAGTTCCTGACTTTTTAAATAAATATTCAGCAAAACTGAGCAAAGACTTCATCACACCCAGAGCATTCCCACAACCACAACCACTCACAGACCGTGAGGAGCTCACCAAGCAGATGAAAGGTAACACACGTGCCGCCTATTCTGCAATCCCAAACTAAGGAACATGAGGTGCGAGGGTCTGTATTCCTCAGGTGGGAGAACCACGGGAGCGGCTGGCGCAGCAGCCCAGGCTGAGCTGGCAGGGCAGCCAGCGGGCACCTCAGCAGAGGCCGCCTCTCGCCTCTGTGCCACTGCCGAGGAAATGCTCCCAGCCCCGGCCGTGCATGACGCAGGGCTCTGCCTGCCAGGAGCTGTAAACAAGGAATGACGGCCTCATCGCATCCCAGATGCTCAGCGTGCTTTCTCTGTCGAGTGACTGACTCAGGAGAGAGATGGCAGCCAGCACCGGGATGGGACGCGGGCCTGCAGCCCTGCACAGGGCGCGGAGAAAACCTGCAGCAGCCTCAAAACCTCTGCAAACATTCGAAGTTCAAGACCTTACACCACCTCTGACAGCAGCAGAATATAAGGGAAGGGGCTGAGCTCCTATTTGTAGTGCCATTAAGCAAACACCTCCCGTAGCATCCACAGAGTGGGGTCCCGGGGTGCAGAGCCAAGGCCCAGGCTCAGACTCCCACCGCGGGAGGAAGACTCTGTGGGAAGTCTCTGAGGAAGAGCCCAGTCCTTGGCTGTGCCTCTCACACTGTCACAGCAGAGCAGAGCAGGCCCTGCTCTGCACTCAGGCAGCATGAGGAGGTTATTGGGACACACGGACACTTGTCTCCAACAGCTCCCACTGTCTCTGTCAAGGCTCCCTTTCCTTCAGAGAGCCCCATCAGCAAATGCCTTCTCTGTTTCAGCCAGACCACACTGTTCTGACTACCTACACTTGCTGGAAGCCAAACCAGCAGCTGAGCCCAGAGACATCCCTGACCCTGGGGAGAGCAGGGCGTGCCTGACACCCTCCTCCTCCTCCTCCTTCACCCCTTGCTCCCACTGGGCAGAGCAGCAGCTCCAACAACACGACAGGATCCTAGAGCACAAACACAACACAAAGAGGGGCCTGGCTGCAGCACCAACACACACACAGGCACAGCGGTCATGGCTGAGGAGGTTTGGGGGCAGCAATGAAACCACCACTACAGAGCTGGCACAGTACAGAGTGTGGGACATCTCCCCACAGCTGCACCTGTGCAGCATCAGAGTACTCACACATCAGAGCCAGCCAGGGGGAGGCCTCCACACTTGGCAATGTAATCTCCAATTACTGTATGCATACCCAAAAATTCACTAATTACACAGAAATAACCACTACTCAGCCAGCAAGCTTACTGTTGTCACTAAAATCCCTGCTGAAAAAACCACCGGTTGATCTTTTCAACCACGAATCAGATTCCTGAAGCTGACTTGTAACCAGAAAAGCCCCAACACTGAGGCTTTGTTTTGCTCTCCAATCCACATGCTTTCCAATCTACATTAAATATTTGATTTCAACAGGCAACAAGTCTATAAGAGTCACTGTTAATTTGGTTTGTGTCTATGGGTGTACCTGCCATATAACCTGTGCCAACTGCTGATTCTTTAAGTACTAAAGACACATGTAGATCTCAGACACATATGTCAGAAGCTGTAAGTCTAATCCTGAGAAATCATGGCATTTTGACTCATATTTGCTATTTTTATTTTGAATGTGAGAAAGATGTATCATTTATATTTGATTTTTTAAATTATTTTAATAAGAGGTTTTTTAATCTGTTAAAACATATAATTAAAATAAGTTTTCATGAATGCATATCATGACAAAATATTAACTGTTACCAAAGTTGATAGTTACCACTTGATGTCAAACAGTATTTTCTTTGTTTATGTTTACTTTTTTCCCAAATAACAGACCTAAGTCGTTGTGGTCTATTGTGTAAATACATATTCATGGATTTTGTCCACAATGCCAACAAAGCAAATGACTTGCATAAAGCATGCTCTGTAAGTACTAATGATGTGTTGGATCATAAAAAATATTACACAAGAGTGCACAGAAGCAGTGGAGTCTTTTCTTTCTACTGCCTAAGGACACTTTTGCTTTCAAGAATTGGTACGTTTTAATAAATAAAGCAGATTTAACCACATACACAAAATGTATCTTAATTTATTGCAGAAATTGAACAAGATATAAACCATATCTTTTTTAAGCCAACTGCTGAGTCTATTTGTAAAGTGTTAATTCCTTTACTGTATACAGAAAAACAGAACTTAATAGGGGGAAAAAACCTATGCAGCAACGTAAGGAAAATAAAGTCAGCACTGAATACTGTTATGATTAGTAGAATATTCATACCTAGGAGAAGTAATTGTCACTAAAAGTCCTGCACCCATTTATCTGTTTTCTTCCAATGAAAGCTAAAACTATGGAAAGCAATGGTAGAATATTTTAGAGAAAGAACCACAAGAAGAACTGTAACTTCACTCATACTATATTTTTCTTCTAAGTCTTGACTCAAAATACTTAAGTGAGGCCAAAAAAAAACCCGAGATAATATTAAGGCCCACTCATTTCTGCCTCTTAAAAAGGTATCAAAACAAGTAACAGATATAGGGATACATCTCTGCTTCTGCACCCTGAAGGGTACTTGGGAGGTCACACTTCCCTTACTGGCTTACAGGACTGAAGCATATGCACCTGGTAAAGCAGCAGCTGCAAACCCAGGCAGGAACACACCATCACACATGTTTCTGCAGCATTTTGCACCCTTCCCTCCTTCCAATGTTCTCTGGGAACTCCACAGCTCCATACTCTCTCCTCATGCTGGCCTCTCCCTAACTGCCATCACAGGAGTCTGAGAAAGGGGTTAAACTACAAAGAACAATATTTACCATTTAAGTATATGTCATTCCAGTACATTCCGCAGTTGTTATTGTTTTTCCACTGTTACTGTATGAAAAAGATGGTAAAACCACAAGCTGAAGTGGTCAGCTATGTGGGAAAACTCTTATCAACCAGGAAAGCAAAAAAATGACAAGGTAAAAAATAGAGAGGCAAAGCAGACCACACATTGAGTCTCAAAATATATTCAGAACTAAAAGGATGACCCTTTTGCATAATATTACAGACATCAGCTGAGTGCATCCCCCATTGACTTCAGTAAATATTTTGTTCAGATAGTTATGGGCATTTGTGGGAACCAGTTTCCCCAAAATATCTTTCCAGAAACTTCACATTTCATATAAAAATCTTCTGCATTCCAAGAGACAAGCAGCCCACTCAAATGAGAATACAGAGTAAGTACTTTACAGCTGGCATCTCAGATATGAACTATTATCCCAAACAAAATCTTGCTTTATATCTGATACTCATGTTTAGCCACTGAGTTCTGTGGTTCACTGAATGAATTTAATTTTACTTATTTTTCCCTGGATCTGAGGAACCTTCCTTGAAAACTTAAAATCCAAACATTTCTAGGAAAAGTCATCTCTCTGAAGTTTCATTTTCAAAGCATGTTTTTTTCCTTTTTTGTGATGAAAAGCTGTTCCACCTAAAACTCTTGACCAGCTTTCTATCTCTAGTATCCAGAGAAGTAGGTACACCTGAATAAGGTCAGCAATACTCGACTCAGAACGTATGTACTGATCCTGGCAAGGAAATGCTATAATACATGTAGGCCTATATATGTAACATATAGCATAGTGTCTGCCTTATAACCTCAAAATCAAAGGAGAATTACAAAGGATAACAAGTTCAGCCAATTGTCAAGAGTCATCTTTCATTACAACTTCTGCGCTGTACATATGTGTGTGTCTATCACTGAAGGTATTTTCCAGAAAGCAAGGAAGACTGGCATTAGTGTTACAAAGGCAAATGAAAAGAGCTTCCAATAAGATTAATTTGGTTTTGATTTGGCAAAAAAAGTGTCTCCAATAGCTAGTCTCTGAGTCACTCTTCACTTTCATCACAGGAGGCTACACTTTCCTTCCTGTGGTAAAAGTACTTCTGGTGACTCAGAAGTTATTTGTCTTAAATATTGACCACTGAACTATTTTACATACCTTAGTAGCTTCACAGACTCAAAACAGCAATATCAAAGACACAGAAGAAATACTTACTTGATTTTGAACCACAGGAGGGGGCTATCTGACCATTTGGGCATGTGCACATGTTTGGTCTAGAGCAAAATCCGTCCCCACAGGAATGTCTGCAGATTGCTATAAAGAAAACATAAATGCCTATTTCAAAAACCTCAAATGCATAAAAAAACCACCTGATAGAAAATTCCATACCGTAACAGAAATACCTACAAACTCATTCAATTGCATACAACACATCCCAAAACAGATCCTCTTGTTTATCTGCATCTTTATAGGGGACAACTAAGACCTAGACCTTCACCATCTGATAGGAGAAGGTCTGGGAACATGCCATAGGCCACACTAGATATAGGGAGATTTCCTTGGAAAAGTGAAACTGTTGTCCATTTTACCAGACTGCTCTTGAAGGAAGGATGACACTGAGGCAGCATTACAATGCTTCCTTTATTTCTGCACCAGACACGCACAAGAACAGTAATTCCCATCTGAGAGCACGTTGCCTCAGACTCTCTGGAGAGAGTCTTACCAGCCTTAGGAAAAAGTGCCTTTAGGACTTATTTCTGGCAGACTATGCCACTGCACAAGAATATGGATATAGCACCAGGATGCATGTATGTACATATGTATATATCCCTACACATGTATTTCAGGGATATGGTCCAAACAAGCAGAAAAAATGTGCTTGCTGGCCCAATGCTGTTGCCTCCTTCCATTTATTTAAATAGATTAACATAGACCACAGCTACTCACTCCTGAGAATTCACACACCCCCTGGAAGCCTTTACTACAGACTTAGACAGAACATGTGGATAAGATTAATCCTTTGTTAAATACTGGTATCACATCACTGTGTTGTAGCCCACAAACCTTTGCATATTAGCTTAATATATTTAAAATGGTATAGAAATTATGTACAGCTGCTATTGAAAATATATAGGAACAGCTCAGTTCTAGTATGCAATTTAAAATACCCTGACACAGAGGGACAAAGATAAACTTCAGTCATAACACATAACTGGATTAACTTACGGACTATGCATTGGTTTCCACCAGGTAAGGTTTTCCATCCAGGGCAGCAGTAGGCATTGTAACGTGATCCACACACATTTGGTCTGGAAACAAAAGGATGAATTCTTATTTTTGCTCAGAAATATGTTTTAAAAGTAGAGGCATAAAAACAGAAAAAGTAAATCACTGTAACATGCATTTCAATAATTAAATTTAGAAGTGTTGTATGTTCTTAGCAGAATTGTATGCCTGTGGTCATTGGGATTTTTAGGTAACATATGCTTTTACAAACTGAAGATTACATTCCAAACACAAAATCAAATCTGTAACATCTGAACAACAGGAACAGAATTTGTCTCCTATCACTCCATATCTGGAAAAGTAACCAAACAGGTTTTTCCCATTTAAATAATCAGGGATTCACATCCATCATCACTAATGAGCACACAGGAGATTTAGTGCTCTTTGAGTGATAATTTTTAAGCTTCACATTGCTTTCTCTTTTTTCCTCTAAAGCACTATTCCCTGTTCCCTGTTTTGTCCACGAGCAAAACCACATATGTATAAGTGAAACATGCCAACCAGAACATTGGACAAATAAGTGACTCAAAATATGTAAATTTTTCATTAGTAAACATTACTATCAAAAAAATCAGGGATGTGGGTATATGTAGAGCAACAGGGCCCCGTGAAATGAGTATGAGGGGCCTACTGCCCTCCTTAACTGAGGCATCCATAGAAATTTTTCTTTCCAACCCCTTCCTCTCATCCATATTTACCCTGCAAAATAACTTTATCACTGGAGTTTACAATAAAAGCTGACAGGACATGACACTATTCCCATTATTATTTTATTGGTAAAAGTAGAAAAATTGAAATTAGACTACACCCCTCACAGAGAATAGATGGTTTATTCTGTCTTTTGTTATTTATTTAATGCATTTATCCATGCAAATAAAGCTAGTAAGAATAGCTTCAAAAATGGGAATATTTACCTCCTTTCATTTTACATTTAATAACCCTACCAGAAGAAATTTTTACAACCCCTATTAATGCAGCTAGAGCTAGCTATAAACTTCCTAGAAACTGCTTCATTAAAATATAGTATACAGGTTAGAGACAGATTTAAGTGTTTACTTTTTTGGGAAAGGTTTTCTATTACTATTTTGTCCTCAGTCTTTCAGAAAGTTCTTCATTCCTAGTAATGCAATGTGTAAGTAAACAATAGTTACCTCATATGGTGAGGCAACATAAGACAAACAATCTCAATATATACAAACATTTCTTCATGCACATTTTTTAAGTAACAAAATTTTTATGCTGTATTTATTTAGAGATTGCTAATGCAATTTCAGGTATTCTGATTACATCAATTTCAGTGACACCTACTCTTTCCAATTACATGTTTGGCCACAAACTACAAAGTCAAAGCAAGTACTGCCATTACCTTCCACTGGTTCTGGATAAGTAAAAAGTGGTAACAGAGATGAATGTGAGCAACACAATTGGACTTGTTGCAGGGCCCATTTCCTTTCCTGCAACTGGTGTTAGAGACTCAAAGTCTTATTCATTTAATTCCAATGTATTCAGTTTTAGTAATGTCAGCTACTTCCCTGCAGGGCTATAACCATGTAACTTTCCTAGAGTTCCCTGTTCATCAATGCCAAATGTTCTCCACGATCATCTGCCAAGTAAGACTGGCAAGCAGACAAGTGAGATTGCTTTTCACCTTCTCCAGTCAGAAGAAATAATGGAACTTATTAAGACAGACAGAGTGGGTTTGTTGCTACCTGTTACAACCCACGGGCATAAACCACCCATTTCCGATTCCGGTTGGTGAGAATCTCTAAAAGGCTGACCATAATGTGATGCTGTCAAACTTCAGTCTCAGCAAGTACATGGCTTTGGGGACCATCTGGTCCACGTTAAAGTCAGGAGCAGATTTCTGTGTCATACAGAAACCAGGCTTTAAAAATCTGTTTCCAAAATGGGACTCCGGAAAACCTAGATGTGCCAGCAACCATGAAGTCAGAGACCCTGAGAGCAGTGAAACTGTCCACAGGGTAGGCTAAGCCATACACTCAAGAGCCTCCAACTCAGATGCAGCTTAGCTTTGAAAAAAAAAAAATAAAGTCATCAAACTGTACTTCCATGGAACAGTTTGAGCCTGACAAGTGCATTTTCCAGTGGAACACTTTTTCGTCAGAAAGCTGCTGTCTAGCTTATAAAAGAAACCTATATTAAACCTATATTAAAGTCTGAATGCTAGTCTTTTGAGATGGAGGGAGTGTTCTTAACTTGTGCATATTTGTAAAATGTCTTTAAAAGGATTCATTTTGAAGGTTAAATTCATTGATATTTATGAGGTGATTAGACACTATAGCAATAAATCCCCATAAATAAATAAAGTATTCAAGGTAATAACAATTTACCTCATGTTAAACCATGGAAACCATCAATCAAATTGTAATGGCTCTATCGTGGTACTTACTTTAAACAGTTACCCACTGTTGTGTTAAATAGAGCATATTTTCCTGCTGATATACTGAAGTATTTTATATTTTTATAAAACTGTTTTCCTGAACAGCACTACAAATTGAGTTCAGTTATGAAATCTGATTTGTAACTGTAAAATAAGCAAAGATGCATCTGTACACCCTTGAACCACCTACAGCACCTTCCTTTCACTCCAAAGCCTAGAGGAGGGAGAGAATATCTCAAAACAAAGCTGTTCCATTGCAATTTTAAAATAGACGAGTTTTTCACTTTATTTTAGAGTCACTTAATGAGTTGTAAAGTATAAGAGGATTTCTGTAATGGTATGGTGCTGAGAGACAGGATGGCTGATGCCCAGTCTCATCAAAGATGTCCAAAGTAAACAAGAAATTATGTCTTTGTTTAATGATACATAAGCATAAATTGAGTAGCAAAGTCAGTTGAATAACAATCAAAAGACATTAGTCACCAACTAGAAAAATCTTAGAATGGCAGAGAGAAAAAGTTCATCTGGAAATTCTCATAACTAACACCTGAGTGATAGATATTGACAGTATCTGCATGCACCAAGCAGAAAACATTCCTCTTCAGCAACACCCACAGGGACCCTACACCCCCATGAAGAAGTAAAGCCTTGTCTGCCTTCTCCCCACACGGGGGGACAGAGCCTGGGCAGAACTGCAGCATCAGCTCCTTCAGATGGACACACATGGTCCTGCCAACGACATCTCACAGAAAAGATCAACTGGGTCTGTCCCTCCCTTGCTACTCCTGCTTCCGTGTCTCAGCAAGGATGCACAGCTCTCCCAAACTGCACACCAGCAGTGGATTTGTGGGGCCGCCACACAAATGTAAAACAACGGGAAGCCAAGATCATCCGAGCTTTCTTATCCGATATCAATAGGCAGCAAGAGTACGTGACAGCCAGAGAAGTGCAGGAGGTGTCCAAAAGCCCTGTGTGAAGCCAGCAGCAGAGAACACCCCTCAGCCCTGGAATGGTGGCAGCACCTCCAGCATTAGGACTGGCCCCTTCAGGGTACCGGCAGAGACACAGTCGGAAACTCGTGCTGCAGCTGCCAGGGGGGTCTGCTAATTCTGCACATCCCCACTCTGCCCTGCCTGTGACCCTTCAAGGAAACTACAGCCCTCTCCTGAAGAAAGCGCTGCCCATCTGCAGCTCCCATGGGAAGAAGAGTTTCTGGCACTGCTGTGAGCCAAGCTTCAGGCAGAAGTTTTGTCGGCAGTACTGCCATGCACCAGCCAGCGCTGGCGTAATCCGGGCTGAATCAAAAACAAAGCACGGGTCTCAAATAAATTAGACAGAGACCAGACAGAGTGGGCAGAGAGCAGCTGAGTGAGTAAGAGAGACAGCTGATCACCACTTAGAGCTGAGCTGAGATGCAGGGATATTGGGAAGGGTTTCTAATCGCTCCCTCAGCTCACTTTTCCTCCCCCCAGGAAAACACACAGGGATTCTTTCTTGCAAGAAGACATTTCATGAACAACTTCTATTAACTATTTGACTGCAGTCGCTGGCAGATGTTTAACATAATGCAGGGAGACCCAGTTTTCCAGCAGAAGAGATAAAACTTAAAGTAAGATTATTTTTAGAGAAACCTTTGTCTATTTTTCTTCCTACGTGGGTAACTCTGGTACCTGCTAAAACTGTACATAGAACTATTTGCTGATCATTTCCACATAAAATTGGAGTGATGCTTCTATTCCTACACTGGAAATTAAAAAGAACGACAAACTGCACCCAAAAAAATGGGAGAGGCTGGTCTTAGAAATGTGGCTCTCTAAGTCTGAGTATAACCAAAGTTTTAAGAATTAATAACTAAGGCTCTAGAATATAAAAAGGAATTGCTTTTTCTAGTAGCTTTCAAGAGACACAAAATCAGATCAACACCTTTCACTGTACAACAGCTTTATCTACCTACTTAAACTTCTGAGTGTCTCAGTAAATACTGAATACACAGAGTGACTCAGCTCAGCCGACTCCACTGAAGCTTTATGCCACTTTCCTATAGAATCAAGAACTTCTGTCACTAAAGATACTCCAAATTTTAGTGGACTTAGCCATGAGCAAATTGATTTAAGTTCACTCTGCTTTTAGCAAAGGCTGGACCATGTGGCCTTCCAAGATCTCTCACAGAAGCCACGTACTTCATGCACAAATTAGAGATCAATATCTAAAGCACCTCCTTTAGCTGGCTGGCACCTATCCCCACCTCCAAGGAGCCACAAGGAAAGCAGAACCAGGAAGGGAAGATCTGGTTCATAATGGGATGCAGCAGCCAACAGCTTCACAGCACATGATGGGCAGCTGTCCCAAGCCACCTGCAGCCCTGACACATATCACTCAGTACCAAGAACCCAGGAAAGAAGCCTAGCTGTGCTTCAAACTCACCACTTTCAGTGGGTACATCCACAAACTAAGAAACTTAACTGTAGATGGGATAGAGCAAAAAACACAGACACAGGTCTGCATTTAACATGCACAAGCCCCATTTCGAGGCTCCCCGAATATTTCAAACAGGAATTGCTTTTCTGTTGTTTAGCTAAATACTATAAAAATGGGATGTTTTTATCACTGTGCCCTATTTCGTCAGAAGATTATTAGGAGAACTCTTGAAGCTATCTATTTCAATTGTATAAAAGGAAAATCAAGGAAACAATGCTAGACTCTGTAACAAACACAAAATTTAGCTTCTATTATCCTACAAAGAATAAGCATGTATTTTTAAGAAAAAGACATTTTTACATGCAAAGGATTATATCTGGTGTACTCATTTTTACACTGCAATAACTGAGCCTGTGCCATGCAGAGAGCCTAATATGATAACTATTTCTCACTCTGACAGTAAGGATACCGCTGTCCCAGAATCCTGGCTCAGTTCAACTGAAGAAATAACACGCTGAGCAGCTCTACGGGTATCTTTGGCTCCAGCCTACATGCAAGTCAAGAGTTCAAAATGACATGCGAGTTTCCTGCAGAAACACTGAACACTTTTCTAACCCCAACCTCCATAACACTGTGACAGCTAAATACAGCAATCCAACAACAGCATTTGACATTAAGTGAATTCTTCCATACTTGCTCTGAAAATCTGACCATGTCTTTTGCAGGGACACGCTCATCTAACCTGACAGCCAGGCATTGTTCTCATTCAGAGCCAGGGACAGACGCGTTTCTGGCATGTATTCCTTCATTGTTCCACTTGAGAATGTCAACGGGTCCAGTTCAAAACCCAATCTACATGGCTGTGTAAGACACAAAGTACAAGTATGTCACCACAAGATTCCAGCAGGCCAGACAAGAACAGTGGGAAAACAGGAAAGATCCATCAGGTACTTTCTTAAAACAAACAAATAAAAAAACCAACCAACACAAAAAAAAACCCAAAAACAAAACAAAAAAACCCACAGAAAACAAATCAAAAACCCCAAAACCAACAAAAAAACAAACAAACAGAAAAAAAACCCAGTACACACATTCAGAAGATAAGAAATCATAGCTTTTTCTACCCTGGTAGCACTAAATAGCCTCTCATGGGAAGTGGATGTAACTGTGACCTAGGACAATACTTCTCTCTTAGGGGAAGAGGGAGAGACCCATTTCTGATCTCCAGCTCTACTTCCCACACTCACCATGTACCTGCTAATGACTATCAATGGAAGCAAACCTCTAACAGTTTCCCAAGGGAAAGCACACAGGCAAGCTCAGGAATTCTGCCAGCCTGCACTCTGCATCAAGCTGAGCAGCAGCACAAGGGTTGGCATGGGGCACACTGCCCAGCCAAAGCCAGGCCTAGCCAGCCACTTGCTGAGGCTTTCCTGGAGGCTGTGGGATGTGCTGGTGCCACCCACCCTTCCCACCATGGAGGAAACACAATCCTTTAGGGACTCTCATAAACCTGACACTTGCATCAATACTTGCCAAGGAACGCCCTGAGGTGTTAAGCAATGCTATTAACTTGTCCGTTACGTGCTCTCCCTGAGGCTACTGGAAGATTTATTTTAGGTAAGAAATCAGTGGTTTTCCTCCCTTCACTACACACTGTATCCTGCCCTCTGCCTCTCTCCCTGCTGTGACAGCGATTCCACGTTTTCGAAAGGCCAGTTACCTGCATGTCTGGCATAAGGAAACAGTAAAAACCCAACAGATCCCACTGTTTTAGTTCACCTTGTCCCTAGCAGACACTAGTAATTTACTCCATGTACAGGGAAGAGAAAAAGAAGAAATATTAGTGCGGAAAACAAAAAAGGAAAAAAGAGATAGGAAAATAATGTTCCTGAAAGGAAACAAATTTTACTTTGAAACCTCAGCTGAACATCACTGGATATTCTGATGTCCTCCAGCAAAACATGAGAAAGAGGGAAGCTTGAAAAAGAGCATGAAAATGATTAAGCCTGTAGACAAAAGAACTGTGGCTTTCATTTGGTGTTTCTGAGGCTTTAATGGTCATGAATCATTTCATAAAATGAGAAGTAGAAAGGCAAACAACAGTTTCTCCAGCAAGTCAACATTAAAAATATTCTTCCAGATAAAAGCTAGAACTCCTTCATACTTCAGTGAAGATCTATAAGCAAAACCAGAAGGCAGAGGTTTTAATTCAACAGGCTACATTTTACATCCCAATGTACCTTCCAACAAAGAGCCCAACTCTACTAAACTGTCACAAAAAAGCAAATGATTCTTCTCATGCCTCTATCTGCACACCAACCTTAGCACGAATGAGGCTGTCCAGTAGGTCTGAAATCCTTTCCAAAAAAATTAAATAAATAAAATTAAGTGAGAAAGTTAAAATAGGAGAGAAAACAACCAAAGAAGACATCCACAATACAAGATCAAAAAGCTACAAATATATTTTCCAGCACAGTGCAATGGTTAATCAGAAACACTCCAGGCCACAATTGTTCCATTCTACAAAAATATTTACTGAGTCTGAGGAGTAAGACCAAAGTGACAGACATGCATCCATATCCTCTTCATCTTTAGGGTTCAGCAGAGAGATGGTGAAGAGGAACAAGACGGAAGGCAAACTTATTGCAAAACAAAAAAGCTAATGATTAATTTCTTGCTATTTCTGTATGCATACATTTAAAGATCTCAAGCTCTCAAAGTCTTGTTTAAGTGAGATGGCCTCCTATTATCCCATGTCTACTACATTTCTACCAAGAGGAAGTTTTCCTGGTGGTTCATGTAGCCATTTGGGGTCTTTCCTTTTGGGTAGTACTGCTCTAATAATCACAGGTTGCTTGAGTCCATGAACACATTTACGTGACCCTTGTCAAAACTTGTGTCAAAGTTCATATATTAAACACTCAAGTTTGCAGGATAGACGATGAATGACAAAGACTGTCCTAAGTGAGCAGCACTGCTGAGAAACACACCACAGGAAATGAAAATAAGCACACAGAAGCAACAGAAGGCAACAGAAGCTTCAATTTTATCCAATAAGGATGACTACAGTCAACAGGTGGACCGTCCCTGCCAAACCCTAACCCAGAGATCCTCCCATGGCTCCCAAAAAACTGAGAGCAGTACCCTGCTTGCTTCAAGTCCACATCCTAAAGCCCAGCATAGGTTCTGACACTGCTCTGTGAAGTTGCACACAGAGTAGAAGCTTACCCAGTTAACATGGCAAAAAGACCCAGATGTTGACTGAATCCGGTGAACAACTTGTGGAACCACCACTGAACACAAAACGTATACTGTTCTGGCTAAGAATGGCAGAGAAGTCTACTTTTATAAATCTTTGGTAGGCTCTTGATTGAAGGAAGTGCAGCCGTGTTTAGCCAGAGGTTTCTTCTGTCTCCTCCAAACAATTCACTCAGACCTGCATTGCAAATTACTGCACTCAGCTCCAACAAGGCACACTCTCTGCAGATGCTGTTCTTCCCCCCAACCCTTTATGTCTCCAGTTTCTAAAGACAGTGCACCACCTGTCCCACATCCATAAAAGTTCAACTAAACATCAACAAACAGATCAGAAAGTCCCCAAAAGACTTCAACACACATAAGATTAGACAATTGCATAACAAATCCAAAAGAGAAAATTATTACCTGGAGCACAAAGAAAGAAACAAAGTACAATCCATGACAACTCTCATTTTCTAAGAAAGAGCTGTAGGATTAAACTGTTTCTAACCTGCCAAGCAATTAAGTCATAGACACAATCAGCCTTACACAGACCCCCTCAGAACATAGGACAGTAAGATACCTTCCTGTGATGGGACACAATGTGACAAAACCAATGTGAAATTCTCCACTCAGTCTGTACATGAAGAACAAACCCATGACAGGCCAGCTGTGACTGGTCCTGCAGAATCTGGGTCAGTGTACCAGGTCAGTCTGAAACTGCCAAGAGCTGCGTAGACAAAAAAAAAAAAAGAATGGAAGAAAAGAAAATATTTATATCCAATCTCCTGATCTTCAACATTGGCAAAGTTGTGCTTGGTCACAGGAAACCTGCTTCATCTCAGTTTCCCAGGCCAATTTTACAGTATTTCCAAAACAATCATGTTTCATACAGTACATCATGAATGTACTGTACTGTTTATTGTACCCTTTTTCCTCCATTTGTTCTATTTGTGAGCTACTATCATTAAAAGGCAATAAAGTATTTCTCAAATGTATTTTAGGAGAGATACATGGCACTTCAAAATCAGTGGTGTCAGGCTACAATAGATCACAGAGGGGAAGACTGGCCAAGCTCTTTGTAACAAAATCACATGTGCCTTAGAGGCTCATCAGTGAAAGGGAGAGCCCAACAGTATTCACTCAGACTTTTAACCATGGCATGTTCAAAATCAATTAAATCCTAATTCTGCACTACAAACTACACAGGCCCAGAAGTCTACCCCCATAAACAATAAATGAAACCTGGGATTAAGGCTTTGCCTTTTAAAGAGATGGTGTCCAATTGACAGGATTTAGAAATCTAAATGGGGGGGTACAAGGACTATGGAGCCCTGAAAATTATTTACTTTTTACTGTTTTTCTTCAGGCTGAATAACATGGAAGTAAAACAAGAATGCTAGAACAGGAGCTTTGCACTGCTCCTGGCTTTGGATAAACCAACCCAGAACAGATTATTGTCAGACAGTTTTCACTAAATGCATTTAAAAATTTCCACATAATATATATGGATTAGTATGTAATCAAAACCTATTGTGGCAGACAGGGGAAGACATCTATACGATCAGAGTTGAAAATAATATGTTATTCCCTCTTAAAATATTAGCCCTTGAGCAACTGTTAATAACAGCTTTTTCCAGCCACAGAATAGATCTGTGCTAGATCTTCTTGCTTAGCTCTGTCTCCTCCCCCTACTCCTCATCCATACCTCCTGTTCCCCAGAGAAAGTCACACCTATATGAAATCACATCATACAAAAGAAAACAAACAGTGCTAAGATATATGAACTCATTTCACTCTACAACTAGATTTCCAAGGATCATGCAATATCAAAAATACAGTATCACAACCACTGGCAAATAAATTTAGAGACTTGCAGAATGTCGAGGAGGTGCCAAGGACCTTAAGTTTTACACTAGGATGTGCTGGCATAAAAGTTCTTTGTCCTCCATGTGAGCTTTACCCATAAGGCACAGAGGACTGGAGGGAGGCCAGCCTTGCCACCTGGAAGCCAGGTGGGTGCTCCAGCACATCAGATATTACAGCAACCCACGGGTATTTTTAATTAAGTTCTTTATTCACAAGTATTCAGGCTGCCTCCTGCTTGCAGAGTGCCCCTGACAAGGTGTGGCACCAGCAGCTGGCCAGAGGTGTGCAGACCACAACTGGCACCAGCAGCTGGCCAGAGGTGTGCAGACCACAACTGGCAACAAAAATGTTTGAGGTTTTTCAGTATAAACAAATATTTACCAGTACAGAAAGTCTGTTTTTCTTCAGCAGGCTTTTAGTGGTAATTATTGGTTTAAAATGAAAACCAGAAGCCTTAATTATGTAGTTGAACACTAGAATTGTTATGGATCTATAAGATGTATTCTATTTCAGAAAGCACTGATGCATAAAAAGGGTCAAATCCAACCAAGTTTACTCAAGTAAGCATATCAGTAAACCTGTGGTTTTCACCTGAGACCACCAAACAAAATTTGTCCAAAAAACCTCAATCCCCATTGAATCCAGGACTTACACAAATCATTTTGGAGCCAACTATTCTGTTCTGCAATATTCACTATAATTTCAACTTAATAAAAACAAAGAAATTAAATAATTCTTGCACAAATACATTTCATTAGTCTCTTAATTAGAAACATCACAACTGAGCTACCTTGAAGAAACTTCAGTTCTTTCAAAATTTCTGCTATTTGTTAGACAAATCATTGCTTTCTTTGGCCATTATACCAGGAAGAGACTGATAAACATGACAAACATCACTTAAAATATTAAGAACAGACTGATATTGGTCAGTGTTTGAAGTTATAGTCTAACACCATCAGAAAATGGGAAACACTAATTAATTCTAAGATCTCTAGGCACGATACTTCTCGTATTCAGACAAGTACCAATCAAAACACCAGTAAATTACAATTTACTTCATATTCAAATGATTGAAACATACAGAAAGAACTTCCCATTCGTGGGGAGTTTTGTAGGGTCTCTCTCTTACCTAAGTTTGAACTACACTCTTGGGTGGTGAAGGGGTAGCAGGATAATGGCTCCATGCCTTTCAATTCAATACAGTAACATCTGTGATAAAGTTCTGGGGATGCAGAGGATAAGCATCTCAGTGACAGCTTATTATTTTAACTTGCTGAATCACAATGGATTCCAGCAACATTTCCATGAAGGGAGAATTTAGTCATATTTTTTAATAATTGCTGCCTTTATTCTGATGGTGTTCTGATCACTTAGAGGCATCAGGCACCAGCACATAAATATACATTGCCTTAGGCCAAATTCAGATGGCATTACAAGGATTTTGGCTCTAATGCCTTCATAGCTGGATCAATTTAAACTGCATGAGCAGCAAGCTTTAAGTCTTAAAATGAGAACATAAGAGGCGTTTCCAAATAATTCATAATTTTTAAAATTAAAATATACTTCTAGAATCACATTATACATTCAGACAGCTCACTGGCATAAACAAAGAGGCAAAGGTCATAGGAAGGAAAGCAAACACCTCCTGCACCAACAGCTTGCAGTAAAAAATGCGAAGTTGAAAAAGTCACAAGAACCGAAACAGATATTTGGCTTCTTCATTTTAATGTACAAGACCAGTATTTACACACAGACTAACCTCAATACTTTCAAATGCTAAAAGACTTCCAATAGTCACAATCAAACACACAAAAAGCTTAAACAGAAAGGGTTTTATCTAAAACTGTATCCACATGCTCCTTACAGAGGAAGAGTTCATTGCAAAAGGAAAAGTCTTTGTCAACTACAATAACACGAAAATAAAGTTTCCCAGCATCTGTTATGAGTTGTATTACAACTATTGATTCCCATACGTATTTGTACTGATGAACAAGTTAAAAAAATAGCATGTCTTCTTGTAAAATCATATTTTTAGTATTTTAGTCCTCTGATTACAATGAATAATGTCTATGCAATTTCTGTACATTCAAAATACGTTTTCCATCTGTCCTTCCAAAGAAATCGTTCCAACCTTGTCTGTTAAAATGACAATTCTTTTTATTCACACTGTACAATATAGTACCACACCTAAGAAAGTGCTCACAACTTCTAAACTGGAAATATCCAGCAGGATTCACCCAACAATAGTCAAAATGACTGTCCTCCAAGCAATGTGAGAACTCTACACTCAGCCTTAAGTCAGGGTTACAGAAGAAGGTTTAACAAGAAACCACACTAATAACTTGTGTTATCTTTACTGTATCTTGCATCATCTGGCAAATTATTACATCCTTGTTAAGAATTTTCTTCCCAGGGGCACTCATTAAGACTTGTAGTATTCCAAATACTTGACCAAGATATAGAATACCTAATACTTATGTTTCCATTATCTCCAGATTTGCAGATTACTAAGTGGCTACATAACTCATAGATAATACACAATAAAAGAATTCTTGCAAATTACACAAAACATGGAAGGCTTCTGTTAAACATAAGAATCAATTCATAAGACTAAATACTTACCCTAACCCATTTTAAATTCCAAAATAATTAACACTTGAAATATCATCCCTTGATGCACAATTATGACTGTCTAAACTGCATAGTTTACAGTAAGTTACATACACTAAAGACATTCTATCTTCAGCTAACATGCCTTTAACTTCTACCAAGTCAGCACAGTGTGCTAGAGGGTACACTCTGTGTTTATTAGTTTCATATTAACTGAGAGCTCTATAACAAGAAAGTTTATTAAAACACCCTAAAGAATAAAGGCACTTTCTGATAACTGCTTTTCCTTATCATCTTTTATTGCCTGCATTGAGTCCCTCCAACTTCACATCCTTCTCATCCTCTAGTTTTTGTTACATCTACTTTGGATTTCCTTTGTCCAACTATTTCCTCTGTGACAAGATATAAAGAAATTAAATAAGAGAGTCTGATCCTACAAAATCAGATCCAAGAAATACAATGCCGACAGCTTTCATTCATTTTTGCAGCATGTGGACCTAAAAACCTAAACCTTTTCCAATCAGGCAAGCATTAAAAAAGCCAAGATAAGGTAAAAAGTACTACAGAATGAGGAAGTACTATAGTATGGGGAAGTAAGCAAGAAATTAAAGCATATTCACCAAGGCCTCTAACAATGAAGCTGTAATAGCTCCTTTTAGAGGAAACAGGGAAAAGAAAGAAAATTGTTTGCATCTTACTGAAACATAAGTATTTTAATACAATCCTTGCTACATTTTTCTGATGACTCAAAAATCTGGCTATTGCCTGAAAAAGCACATTGGAACACCTGAAAAAGGAAACCTCTCTTTTATTCCTATATTGCAAGCTTTTCACCTTTACATTGAACTGTATTTTCAGCTGCACATGTACACAATGCCTTTCAGCTGACTTCACAACTATTTTTGCATTGGAAAGGTGTTCCATTAGAATTGGGAAAAGTTTGCCTGACACAGATTTACCTTTTAGAAAAACCACTCTTCTAAGCATGTACCACAATACTTCCCAAGAAATTAAACTCTTGAATGCTTGGGCTCACTCATACAAGTCCTAGATAGCTGGACAGTCCCTGAGAGCACGAGAAGATGCACATCACAAAAGGTTCAAGGTGCAGATGAGAGAGGACAGTTAATGGAAAGGTCATGCTGTGGGCTCCGGGCTTCATCGTTATTCTGCTTTATGCAAAGCAGAAGCACGGGATGCGGGAGGAATGCACAAACCTCCGGTGTGTCTTTTATCTAAGGCCTTCCTGGAAGATAAATGAGCAACCTCTACGTTCATCCTCACGAAGCATCGCCCACTCAGAGGTGAAGTAAGGCTGCAGCACGCAGGGGACCCAGCACCCTGCCCCGCGGGGGTCCGGGAGGGTGCTGGGGCTTCGTGCCCCGTGCCCAGGCGCTGCCCCGAGATGCTGCGGGCGGTGTCCGGCACCCCCCAGCTCAAACTGCTCCTCGGCATGGGCAGCCCCAAGTGTGGGCAGGGAACTCTCCCACCCTCGCCAGCTCCCACTGCGAAGGGGTGCTGACTGTGGATACACACACAGACAGGCAGATGTGCGCCGGCTGCCCGGCCCGCGCCGCGGTGCCCCGGGAGGGGCCGGGGCCGGCCCCGTACCTACCCTTTGAGCGCGTCGTGCCCGCCGCCGTGCCCTCGCCTCTTGGCCCGGCTGGACCGGCTCTCTTTGGCGCTCACCCCCTCGGTGTGCCCGGCGGCGGCGGCGCCCGCCTGGGACGCCCACAGCACGGCAACTCCCAGGGCGATCCCCAGCAGC
>VYZS01106675.1:13005-27303 GCA_013400695.1 Neodrepanis coruscans | reverse complement strand
GTGGTAAAACCACCACAATTATGAATCCATATCACTGGTAACACCAACAATGGTAGAAATGTAATTTCATTGCAATTGAAAGCAATATTGAAATCTTGAGAGCAATTAATATCACCTAAAATTCTTTCCTGTGAAGGACGTGCAACGAATTATGCCCATTTATGAAAGAAACGTGCATAATTGTTTTCAGCTGCAAGGTCAAAACATTGCAAATCTGCCTCCCTAAATTCCTCATACCCTGCATAAGATATACTTGTGTCTATGAGAATCAGTAGAGATATGGGTATATACAGAATAAGTGTCATTCTGACAGAGACAACAGGAGAGAATGAATTTTTCATTTTGTTTTATTGACTTCTCAAGGAACAGTGGTTTTTAGCCTTGCCAGATTTCAGATGCTAAGTTTCTTCTGAGTTCTCCAGTTCAGTGCTCTAATCTGCAGCACAGGTATAGATTTGTGTTGAGGGCAGAATATACAAAGGCCATGGATTTTGCTGAATGCCTGAGACAATCTATGCCACCAGCTTCTCAAAAGTATTTGAAGATTGAAAGCCTCTTCAAAGTGTGAGCTCTTCCTTCATATGGGAGGAGACCAACTAACCATGTTATTGGTTAGTTCACTTTGTAAAAAATATTTTATTTTCTTTTAATTTGACTGAAGGTCTCTGAAACAGTACATATGGTTTATATCTTGCTGATACTATAACATTATTAAATTTCCCTTGTCAAACTCACTTCTGATGTTGATGTGCTAAATCAGTTTTGCTAGTACTTGCCTATGCATTATGCAAAAGAAATGTATATGCTCTTTTTTCCATTAATTTTATATTAAAATCAAGTCTACATTTTTGGTATGTTTCTCTCATCTGAAAAAGAAAGGCACTTTCAGGATTTCAGTAATGCCAAAGGTTTTGTAGGAGTGGGGTTTTGATAGCTGACCTCTTAGTAAGAGTCCCTGCCTCTCCAGAAAGACATTTCCCTGCTTAACACTTATGTTTGGTGAAGTAGCACGTACACAGACCCAAGGGGGCTGGCTGAAACTGCAACCCATGAGTATTATATTTCAAGCCCAGTTAGATTTGAGACAATCATGGAAATTTGCTCTGTCTGGCTATGAAGAAAGAAAATTCACACACAAGGATTTGCTAATGCTTTCAAGAGAAAAACATAAAATCCAACCCAGTTAACTATCAAATGCAGGACCACTTCAACTATTGAGAACACATTTTCCAAAATTATCATCATCACAGAAGTACTTTACTGATGTTTTACTGTATTCAGATATTTTTTCATTAATATATTCCAAAAGTATTTTCAATTACTGTTCCAGTTCCTGGTGCCCTTGGTGCAACCATTTGACATTTAAAATTCAATCTCTGCTGAGGATGCACACAGATTAAATTTATTACATAACAAACATGAAAGGCAATAATGCACAAACATATCCCTCCAGTGTCTTTATCCTCAAAAAAGAGTTTTATATCAATGTGAGGCAAGGTGGAAAATGCTTGCCAAATACTAAGTGACAAAAAAAACCCTTCCTTTTTAAATAATTTGCCAAGACATGAAAGTAATTCTTAGGACACATTTTCTGATCTTCACAGCATTCAGTTGGGACATTTTTAAAATCAAAAAAAATTGATTTGGAATCTAATTTTTGATACTGTAAAGCATGAAAATATAATTTTCTAGGTTGACTTCCACATTGCTCCACTGAGTGAAAGCATTGACACAACACAGGCAGGTAACGCAGAAAAGGATAGTAATATTCTGACAGAATTTTCATCCACAAAGAGCCCCCAGTTTGACTCATCTTTCATTTTAGACCAAGATAGTTTAACTAAGTAAAAAACTAATGAGAAATAACAACTAAAAGACTAACTGCTATTCTTATCAACCTCTTTGCACAGTCCTATCATCTGTTATTGTATGTTTGCAGATCTCTATATCGCATACCCTTCAGCATATCTTTATAGGTAGGATTAATTTTTATTATCTTGAATAATTTTATTCTCTTATCAGATTTTGTGACCTCTTCATTCATGTCATTTTCCTGTCCATTTATAAAAATGCTGAGTGGCACTGATCAGGGTGGCACTGATCACTCTCAATCTTTCTTTCTGCTCTGAACAAAATACATTTATCTATTTTTGTTTTTTTCTGGATTTTAAGCAATTACTAATTCATGAGAGCACCTTCCTTTTTCATTCTCTGACTGTTTCATTTCTTTAGGAACCTCTATTGAAAGACCTTAGCAAAGCTTTTTCAAAATTCAGTTATACTAGATAAAATAAACCCTCTTTTTTTGTTCCATCTCCTGAGCCTTTCAAAACTTAAAGATGTTGTAAGGTATTACCTTCTTCTACAAAACCCCAGTTGATTCCTGAGCATTATATTAATATATATTTTTGAGTCCATTCATACCATATTTTGCTATTATTTTTACTAATCAGATACCTTTCTTTATAACATGTGATCGTTTTAGAACTCTTAGGCTCATTTTAAATAAATTCATGCCATTTTTGTCCCTTCATATTTGCCTGATACTGAGGTTCTTTTGACTGGAAGTAATATACTGCCATCCATTGCAATCCAGCAATTCTCTGCACAAACTCCTTAAAAATCCAGTAGCAAATATTGCCTCATCCAAATAAAGTATTAACATTTTTGACAATTTATTCTACAGTATATTACATTGATGTCTTATTTCTGAATGAGTTCCTCAAGATCCTGTCCCACTAAAATTACACCAATTTAGGACTACTACTAACTTTCTGTATAACAAACACTAATATGAGAACTCACAATTTTTTATCTTGAGTAATGCCTCTATGCTTATGTCAGCCCCATATATTCTCTGGCAGGCTTCCTGCTTTCAATAATTTTTTTTTTTTTTTTTTTGCTGTTAGTTTAAATGCTTTCAGTACTTCTCTCATCAAAATCTTTTTTTGGCTTGCCTTGCTGTGAATTAACTTTTAACTTCCCACAGTTAATGTCTATTTCTACTTTCCTCCTCAGAGCAGATTTTTAAAGATGTCTTCTTACTTTCAAGAGCCTTTTTCTTCCTCTTCCTTTAGCATGGCCTTTTTTCTTCTTTATGATCTTCCTCAAGTTCTTTCTGATTTATGATACACTTAATCTGAACCTAAAATAATGATTTGCAATGCACATTAACTGACACAAAAAATTAGTCTGAGACTTCAGTCTCCATGGTCTCTGCAATATTTTTATGCTTTTAGTCATTTTCTAGTTAAGCACGTGCTAACTTTTGTATAGTTTACTATCACATCCATTTTGGTGGGTTTTTTTTTTCATTTACCAGGATATTGAATCTGACTACACTGTCAATTATGTCTTAAACCAAGTCCCAAGATTAAATCAGGAGATGTTCTTCTACAGGAAGGACAATGTGGTCTAAGGAGAGTATCTGATGGTGTTTGAATACTTCATCAGTGCATTATGGTGATATAACTTTTCTGAATCTGAAATAGACCAGGGAAGTTACAAACATTTCATATTACTTGTGTTTTCTTCTTTGTCTCAGTCTACTGATAAGGTTTCCCAGGCATATAGGGAAAAATGTCATACCTTTTCTGTAAAATCAGCACATCTAAGTGCCTATTTGAAGTTCTGTCCACTGCTGCCTGTAGCATGAAGAAGAGCAGGAATAGAGGTCTGTGTGCAGTTGTAGGAATACAGTCTTATCATCATGTGGGATAGCTTACACAACTGGAATCCTTCAGACAACTATAAGAAATCTCAGGAGTTCAGACCCTGATATCTGCTGCAGTGGCGGGAATATAGTCTGGACAAAAATCTGAGGAGCTTTAGAGTGCGTTGATGGCAACATCCCAACACAGCTGAACTAGAAGTCAAAAAATAAAAATACTCTTCTGGACCTCATGGTTAGAAAAAAAAAGTCAGGGATTTGAACATCAGGAGCAGTCTTGGCTGTAACAACCATGAGATGGTGGTTCAGGATCCTGGGAGTAGAAAACAAGGGAAAAAGCAGCAGGATTAGAGGCCTAGTTCAGAGATGTACTTGGAAGAATTTCATAGGATATAGCCCTGAAGATAAGAAGGGTCCTGGAGAGCTGGTTGATTCTCACAGATGACCTCTAAGCTCAAGAATGGTCCAACCCAACAAGCAGAATATCAAGCAAATGTGGCAGGAGGCATGTACGGATAGAAAAGGAGCTCCTCACGAAACTCAAACAGGATAAGCACTGGAGGTAAGAAGATGACAGGTGATCTGGGAGAAGTATAGCACTATCCAAGTAGTCAGGAGATGGGATAAAGAAAGCCAAAGCCCATCTGCAGCTGATTTTGGTGAGAGATGTAAAAGGCAACAAGAATGTCTTCTACATATATATAAGCAGGAAAACAAAAACAAGGGAAAACATGTGCCTGTTGCTGAACGGTACAGCCACCCTGATGACTAATGATACAGAAGGCCTGAGGTTCTCAATGTTTTATTTGTCTTGGTCTTTCCTAGCAGCACTGGCCTTTAAGAATTAATCCCAGGCTCCTAAAACCAGTGGGAAAGGCTGGGACCTGTTGAGATACCCCCATGAGTGGTAAGAGAGCTGCTCATTGCAAGGCCACAGTCAAGTATTTTGAAAGGTAACATATCTGTTCTTGGTAGTTTTAAACACTCAACTAATATGGGTTGCTCAGCTGAGCAATGCAGTTTGACCATAAAAGTGGCCCTACATTGGCACAGAGACCTACCAAAATCCTTCCCACTAGGATGACTTTGTGGTAGGTATCATCCCATTGTCACTGGTTCTCCGTAATTGCTGGCACCACTAGTTACATAGACTGTCCTTCACATGGCTACCATGATTTTGATCTTGCCTGTTTATGTGTGAAATTTCTACCCTCAAAAATCCCATGGTACAACACCATCTTATTTCATTTACATTGTCTGATACTTTCTGTAATTTACTCATTCGTATATAACCTGTGCACTCTTAGTAGTGTCCTTCTGAAATTTTGCCTTCCACCTACTTTCTAAGATGCTTACAAAGCAATTTTTAATCCAGGCATCCTATTTCACTCATTTTAATTTTCAGATTTACAGTCCAAGTCTGTTACATTAAAAAAAAAAAAAAAAAGGCATGCTTAGGTTCTAAAAATTCGTCTGCGTATTTCAGAAGTATCGAAATACCCCACAAATGTGCATGGGAGCTGCTGACTATGCTAATGAAAACAAATTCTTCAGACACTTAACTATGGACTTTATGCATTCATGTTTGGCAGAACGGAGTAAATCAAGAAAAAAAATTAACACAGTATTTGTGCACATTGTACTCTTCAAGCTAAGCTGTAAACTTGGCACACCACGGGCAATAAGGGTATGGACTTCATAAACATATGACTCAACACTAGCTCCCATAAGCCATGGTTATACAACTTCATGAAGTTTTGCTGAGTTCCTATCTTTAAAAATGGATGTTCAGCATTTCCTTCCCCAAAACAGGTTTGCTCATGTAGAAATAGTGATTCCTATGTAGTCAATAAACACATAGCATTTCAATATTTTTTACATGAAAAAAATCCTTTTTTGCCTTGAAAACACATGCACAGTTGGAGCTATTGTTTACAGTTTAATATACATTTCTATAGTATATGTTTTTAACAACAGAACTCATTCATATAAAACTGTGTTCAAACAAACATAATACTGGTAAAAAATTGCAAAAAAACTCCAAGAAAATAATTTAATGGCAACTTAACAGTAGCTCAACCCACACAGGGTGCTTGTAGGTAAGGTTTGAGTGTATGGTCTACAGGAAAATGTGATTATAAGACTGATCAATACAGTGTCCCAATAAATAACCAAGCCAAATACTCCTTGCTGTGGCTGGCATGAAATATAATTATTTTGACCAAGACTTTTTTTGTTGTTGCAATTATTTCTTATACCATACCATTGTGTTGCCTGGCAAATGAATTCCAGGCTGCTTTGGATTTTTTGTCTTTGTTCTGTCTTTACTTATTTGTTCTTACACACTGAATGGAATAATGCAGATTCACAGGAATTAATGAGGTAATTCGTAAACCTGTCAGCAAAAAACATGAGAACTAATCTAGTGATGGTTTGCTGAAAGGGGAGAGGAGGATTACAGGTACATGGTTGCCAGACAACATGCATACACAGGAGGCCTGAAATAACATCTGAACTCCCTCTTCCCCTAAACGGCACTTGAAACTTCCACATTTCCTTCTCTGCATATTTCCTTCTTAGTGCTGCTTTGCCAGTGGTGCTATACAGGTTAAAAACTATGCAACAGATGTGATACTCCGTCTCAAGCACTCCTATTCTTTGAGTGAATGTCTGCTTGGAGTCCCCCTGAAGGAGACTTCTCAAGCACGAAATTGAGCCAAAGCCAATAAGGGCTGTTTATTGCCATATTACTTTTATTCTATATGATTCTAAACAACAATAGCATGTTTTTGAGAATGTACTAAGCAACAAGGCAGGACTTCATTACTAATATTTTGTGTATTTTATTTTCTCTAAGAGGAACTGAGGAGAGCAGTCCAGCATGCAACTTCATGTTTGCTGGTTTTATTCTGGAAGGAAGTGAGAAGGATCTTCTATATCTGTTACTATTCCTTGTTTTTCATGGTGGAGCAAGAAGTCTTGCTGGCTTTATTGTTGCTCTGTTTTTCCTACTCACATTCTCAGTAGAGACATCTGGGAAGAAGGCTATGAAAACATGTGTGAGCAGAAATGCTATGAAAAGCACGTGAGGTGGTTTTATCACAACCCATAAGGATAGTTTCCCAAAGGGGAAACAACCTTTGGAGAAGAAACTACTAAATGAAACTGAAATGATCAGGATGCTTGGATAAGTCTTGTCTTACTTGTATTACAGGTTTCCAGGCAGTTCCTGAATTGTTATGAATTGCTCTGTTGCTTAGCATGCTTTTTAAATATCTGATGTCTCATCAATGCCATGAAAAGCAAAGGGTCATTGAGTTAGCAATAACTTTCAGTGGCCAACCAGAAGTGATTTCTGTTTGACCTATTTTTGACATAGATGCTGAAATTCTTTGTATCTCATGTCTTCTAAGACAAGCTCCCCAGACAAATAAGATTTCAAGATACACTATACTTAAGCTGATTCTTTACTGACAGCTCTAAAAGAATGTTCAAACCCTGCATTCTATGCCATATTCTCATGTTTTGAATTCCTTGAAGACTGCCATAATAATAAGGATGAAAAAACCCTATTAATCATTAATGAGAAACTTCACACCTGGTTTGTACTTTAGAGAGGAGAAAGCTAAGGAATTGATCTCATACCCTATAAAGAATAAGTAATGGATTGTGACTGAGGCCATGAGTTTGTCAAAGAAAAATCTTGTCATGCAAATCAGAAGTGCTATCACAGGACAAGGTTTTGGGAGTAAAAAAGGAAGGAAATTTTAACATATAAATTAACTTTAGCAAGATTTTAAGGGCAAAATCCATAGGAAAGTAGCAAATCCTTCAGAAGTCAAGAAAACATAATCTTCAGGGAAGAGCAGAACAAATTCAGGTTTCTTGGCAGTCAGAGCTGAATGTTGAACAAGGTGTTTGAGAAAATACAGAAGTACATCAGAAGCTGGTGTAAAGAAGAAGGAAATAAACTGCTTCCCAAATCTGTAGTCAGTAAGACAAGACACAACTTAAACTGATACATAAAGAAGTCTGGGCAGACATGAGGAAAATGGGAAAAGCAAGGTTAATTAAACACTGAGATGTACTGTTGGATGGATAAATGGTAACTCCACCATCAGAGACTTTCAAGAACTGGTTAGACAGGCAAGGGTCAAGAACATTACATCTTGATACTGCTTTTCAAAGGGTTGATAAAGTAGATGTTATCTTAAGGTATCTCCTGACCTTTCAGTTGTATAATATATACCTTTGGCTTTCGGTGCTGAAAGTAGCTGGATCTTTTTTAGTAGAACACACTTTTAGTTAACAGTTCTGAGCTGATGAAAAATATCCTAAGATGTAAGTAATGCTGCATTCTTGCATATTGTTACATTTGCTTTTCCTAACTATTATTTTTTACCAAGGGTCAGATTGCTTGCAAATAAGTCCTCAATTTCCAGTCATCAGTAGAGATTTTAGAAAACATTCAGTATAAAACTTTAGACAGGAAGATGATCATCTTCATGAAGGAATTGCAGAAACCTGCCTGGAGCTTTTGAATCTGTTTCAGAGACCTGAGAAGCTATATTTTTCAACTTAAACAAGTCACACAAAGGCAGTGGGAATAAAAGTTACTACCATAGCATCCAGTCAATTAGCTGCCACTTTGTTTTAAAGACAATGTGTAATTCAGCTACTTTACCTGCCATGTTCGTTATCTCTCTCCCAAGCTTGTAAAGCAATAGGATGATGATTTCATTTGTATGATGGTGTTGGTTGTCGAGAAGGATAAAGTCTGAGATCATCGATTCCGCTATTACTTAGCGGTAATGACTTAAACACTGAGATTCATCCAAGTCAGATACTGTATTTGTATTCTACTTTGCTATCTGTAGTCTATATTAGGCAATTTTTGCATTATTTGTACACAAACTTTGTGTTTCACGTATCTATAAACACGGGCAAATATTGCAGAGCAATATATGTAAATGTCTGCGTAGGGTTTTCTCAGGGGTCATCATGCCATGACCAATATGATCCAGTGAAACCATTTACTAAAAGCATCAGACTTATTTTATATTATTTCTAACTTGTTCACACGCTTCTAACTCTATTACTATTGGCACATACTTCTTACTCTATTATTATTGGTTAGTTAAGGTTATGAACACACTTCTATACATTCTAATTGGTTATACTCTCTTCATCACACAGCAGGTTGTGATTGGCCCAGTCAACCTGCAGCTCTGGACTTTCTTCTCTTGTTTAACTTTTCTCTTTCTTGCATCAAGGTCAAATTGTCCTTATATGCATTCTTTTTTCACCAGAAAGTTAGGTCGAATTGTCTTTGCATATCTCGCTGCATGCCTTTCTCACAAGAAAGCCAGGCCGTGCAGCTTGTCCTCTCATCAAAAGCTGAGTTGTGCATGGGCCCACCGCCCTCCAGACATCCTACAACACAGAAATTCTCCAGCAAATGTCCATTCAAAAAAATGTTCCATTTCTTTTTTACATGCTTTTGAAATTCTATTGCATAGCAGAGTGTGAGCAAACATTTTTGAAGACAGGGCTACTGAACATGGGTTTGAAAACAAAGGCTTACACATGTATGTAGGCACACTGTAAATGTAGACAGCCAACTTCATGGGTCTAATGAGACATTGATCCAAGGAGCAGGTATAGCACACATGACACATTAATAATAAGGGGGAGAACTATAACAATTAATTCAAAGGACACTCAGATCTTGAGCAAGCACTGTGGCAAAACCCACCTCCAGGTCACTCTCAAATAGAAGAGAGTGAACAGGTCACCACCATTGTCCTGTGAAATACTTTGTCAAGCTCTCTTACTGCAGTTCTTTTCAATTTCCCTCACTGCCTTGTAACTCAGTTCCCTCAGGCTCAGCAAAGCTCCCCATTATCTCTGGTGCATGGACCTGAATGATAATGGTGGCCTGATAATAATGGTGGCTATAGCTTAAACGGAGCTCATTTATCATATGTGAGAAAGGATAAGGCTGGAAAGAAGCTTAAAGTTTGTGGTTACATTACCTGATTGTGAGAACAGTATTTGGATGAAGGTCAGTAATATCTACAAAAGAAAAAGATAAAAACATGAAACAAAATCAACTGTATTTGAGAAAACAAGCAGTCATACAAAGTGATTAGAAGGAACAAGAATTTACTGATATAAGAGGAAATTGTGCATGAGATATATTTGCAACTCCAATATAATCAATAAAATGAGTTGCAATAAAAACATTCTCATCAGTTTGAAACAAATCTAGACATTAGCAATGATAGAGTAAGAGATGCAAGTAACATCAAAACCGTTATCTATTTATAAATTTATAAAACCTCACTAGAAGGCGGTAACAATATGATATGTCACACTAAAAATCTGTTTATCTTTTAATAAAAAACAACAACAGTAACATTAAAACCTTATATGTGTGTGGGGGGGGGAAATAAACAAAAAAACATTGTATAATACCTTGATGCCTTCACACGAGCAATCCCATTTTAATGCATGGAAATACTTATGTGAGTAAACTTCTTTATATCAGCTTTACAGTAGTAGCATTTTGGGGAGTATATACTCTGGACTCTCTAGCCCCTGATATTTTAACATTTTTCAACTGCTCATTTAGATCTATCAGCATTAGCAGCAGTAAGAACGTCGGCCAATGCGCTGTGATATCATTTGTCCATGCTTTCTGTGTTCTATGGCAAACAGAGGAGCTGAGCTGCTATACTCCTATAATGGATGGACACCAGGAAGGCTCCACTGGGGTGCAGTCACTAACCCACCTGCCAGCATCTTGGGGAGTGTCTCTGATAGCCTCATGTATATCAGCTTTGTGTTCTCAGACTTGGGTTTGGAAGAAAATCAAGCATCTGCACAGAAAAGTTGTTCAAAACACTTGCCTCTGATTCAAATGTGAAATATGCTCAAGGAACTCACATCTCTGCTACTGCTTGGGAGGTGTCATTCTATTTATACCACACTTATCCAACCTCTGGCAGGGTGTGCAGGCTTGGGCCCTTTCTCCAAAACAAGTGTAGAGGACTCACCTGATACCCTCATGCTGCCACTGTGGACCTTTTCGTTATTGTGTACCCTGCTTTGCACTATTTTCCCACCTGCTCAAGGTCTCCCTTGTGAGGAAAGGTATGAAAATTACCTTTCTTCTCACTGGAACTTCAATATTTCATGCCTTGGGCTTTTGTTGCCTGATTGTCTGGGATTGACATTAAGGCATATAAGTGACATATAATATAAGGGTTATATTTATTAGGGAAAAAATTTCACTCAGAGAGTGGTTGGGCACTGGAAAAAGCTTCCCAGGGAAGTGGTCACAGCACAAAGACTGACAGTGTTCAAGAAGCTTTTGGACAATGCTCTCAGGCACATGATGTGACTCTTGGGGCTGTTCTATATAGGACCTCAAGATGAACATCAATGATCCTTGTGTGCCCCTTCCAGTTCAGGATATTCTATGATTCTATGAAGTGAACACTGAAGCAATGCACCCTGACAGCACCATATTTACAGATAGAGGGAATAGCCTATAGAGTATCTTTCCTGATTTATAGTTTTTTATGCTTTTTTTTCTCAGCACTGTCTTTTCAGCTGTCCTTTGTCTTCTGGATGCTGTATTATGGGGCGAAACAAAGCTTTCAGCAGTTAAAACATATTTCCCTTTCTCTCTTTTTTTTTTCCTCTTCTGGGGGAAAATGGGGAGGGAGGTTGTAGGGTTTTTGAGTTTTTTAAGGGGTCTTTGGGGAGGAGGGAGGGGAGTGCATGTTTTAAACCTTTCTTTTGTATGTTTATAAAAGCAAGGCAGGCAAGCTCCAGACCTTGCGGCACGGTGCAGCTCCGGTTCTGTGCATCCCACTGGGATGTGTGTGCACAGCAGCATGAGATCATTTGATCGAATGTAAAGATTGTATTCGATCTTTAAGTGTTGAGTAGAAATGTGTGATAAAAATTACGGTGATATTTAAAAGAGTGTCCAAATACATTTAAGAGAAACCAAACCAGAAAGCAGATTATTCACTTTCTTACTAGAAGCAAAAAAATAGCTAAAGAAATGTTTCTCAGAGCTTCCACCTTCATAACATCAGTGAAAATCACCAAAGATCAGTAATCCAGAAAGGAAAATTCTAGGGAAGAGTAAGTAGAGTAAGTAAACTCACTTGTGGTAACATAAGTCGCTCTATTTTCCTGACCAAGGAAATATAGGAAGTATTTTGCGTTCGAGAACAGCTGTGGAGTGAGACCATACCAACACTGGAGGATCGAAATGGAAACCAACTCGTTCCAACATACAGTGTGTGGTGTTCCAAGTCCAGTCCTCTGTCACAGGGAAGCCATGAACGAGAACATGTTGATAGAGGGCAAAATATTCCAAGGAGACACAGAACAAGGGAAATAGCACACAGAAATATTTTCCACTATTAACTTGTAGATGACTGTTTGAGGGCCAGATTACTTATCCTAGATTAAACATTGAAGCAAAAGTGCAAGCTTCTGCTCTCTGTAATACGGTTGAGCCCAGAGACTTAAATCATAGAGTGATTGCAGAGCAATCTGCTATGGCAGGGGAAGACCCCTTCAGAGACAACTGAGGCCAGACTCTCCAAAGGCCAGGTGTCTCCTGAAGCTCCATCACTCCTTGCCCACAGCATTGCACACCTGACCTGGCTATGAGCAGACAGCAAATATTCTCCATGACTTGCTTCATTGAGATGAGGAACAACACAATCCCCACTGAGCAGGTAAGTGACATTTCTGAGTCCCTCTCACATACAAAGCTGCCATGAAGCAGGGAGAGTGGCACAAAGAAAAAATTCCAACCAGCATCCACCACAAAGTCCACTATTCATTTGTTTACTATCTGCAAATTGTAACTATACAGGGCATCATATCCCCACTTGCAGGCAAACTACTCAACTCCCATTCTCCTTTTCCTAGCACTGTCTCTTTTATTACTCTTGCCCAATTTTTTCTCTTTTGAGGACTCTTGACCTAGTTACTTTGATGGAAAGTGGAGGAAAAGGTGATGAACAGAGTTCACTTAGAGTGTTTGGCAGAGATTTATGATACTTCCCCTCATTTTTTTGCATTACCCTCTGTGGGTAAAATTAATGATACTTTCTTACTTGGCAGAAGAATCGCACACGAGATATACAGAAATTATTGTCTCAGTGTATGTGATCTGAACTATAACAACTTTATTTCCTTCTCCCTGCATCACAACTAACTTTTCCTTTTCAGTGTCAACTGATTGACTCTGTTCAGTTATAATCATAGCAATTGTTCTCAGTCTGTGTTTGCTTTTGAAGGTCAATGCTATTTAAACACCCATCTTCCATTTCAGATCTGCAAGGGCCTTATATCTCTCTATATTTTTCCATCAGTCCAGAAAAAAGTACCACTCCACCATACAAATCTCACAATGGTAGCATTCTGTCATTCATACAAAGTTACTTGGTAAAATTTATTTTCCATCTTTACACCTGGCAATTGTACCTGTGTTAAAAAATAAATAAAGTATAAAGTTAGCTAGGATTCAACAACATGAGGTCAGGTAAAAATTTATAGAAGACATATAGTTAACATCCCTGGCACTGTAACATAACGTAACAGCATTATGGTGACAGATTTCTGATTTTAGGAAACTTATGATTAAGATTTATTTCAGTACAACTAAAACTATTACAGAACTGAGTAAAATATGTGGTGGAACAGAGGTCCTCCTGCATGTTCTAAGTGCCTTGTGACAAATTTTTTAGGTAGGCTATCCCAGGGATCAATACTGAGGCAAATATCGTCCAAAAATCTTCATTAATTATCTAGATGTTTGGAGAGAGAGTGCACACTCAGCAAATTTGCAGATGATACAAAACTTGGACAATGGTTAATATAACAGTCAGGTGTGCTGCCATTCAGAAGAATCTGGACAGGCTGGAGAATTATACTGAGAGGAATGACATGAAATTCAACAAGGAATGACATGAAATTCAACAAGAGGAAATGCAAAATCTTGAATCTGGTAAGGAATAATCCCAGGCATCAGGACAGGCTGGGGGCTACATCCTAGGAAGCAGCACTGCAGAGAGGGATCTGGGAGTCCTGGGGGACACAAGGCTGACCATTATCCAGAAATGTGCTGTTATAGGTTCATTAAAGCCGTTTTTCCCCGGCTGGGGGATGGGGACAGGCGGGCACAGGGACAGTCGCCGGCGCAAGTTTGGCGGCCCCCCGCCTCCGCCTCCCCTCTGTCCCTGGGCATCTGCCCGCGAGGGCGAGCCGGGGGGAACGGGCCAGCGCGGGGACCGCCGCTCGGCTGGCCCCCTCCCCAGTCTGCTGCGGGCCCTCGGCCCCGTGTAGAGCCCCGCGGGTCGGAGCAGGGGCCCGCCTGAGTGCAGCTCAGCAGGCGCGCCCCGAGGGCGGACGCTTCCCCAAAGGTGGCAGCCAGGGGAGGCACCCCCGTGGGGGCATGCAGCTCGTTTCCCTCGCCCCAGGGCCAGGCGACTGGAGCTCCGTGCCTTCGTGGCACCGGGGACTCCCCTCTTCGGGCGTTGAGCCCCAGGTTGGGAGCCGAAGGGGCCACGGAGCTGGGGCGGAGGTTTGAAGAC